>JAUKWC010034724.1:0-16616 GCA_032356245.1 Endocladia muricata
TCAGATACCATGACGTGCCCTATAAGTAGAGATCAATACGTGCGCCTAGCCCAGGCAGCGCCAAACTTTGCCATGACCTTCACAGAGATTCTTGCAGGACATCTTTTTCAGTGCCGTGAACAGCTTTCAAGCTCCTACGCACCTGTAAAAGTCCGTCTTGCTAAAGTATTGGTTGAACAAGCTGATGCTTATGGAGAAAGACTAGCAAATGGTGACGTGAAACTTATTACCAACCTCAAACACGAAGAGTTGGCAAGTATGATTACTGCTACTAGAGTGAGTGTGTCTATGGCTATGGCAGAACTGAGAGATGAAGGTCTTGCGATTGGTACACGGGGTACGTACACACTGAATCTTGAGAATCTAAGAGAATTAACTGCTTAAAAATGCGTTTGAAGTTTTAGCCAGTATTTGAGGTTTATAGCATTTGAAGTTTATAGCATTCGAGATTTATAGCATTTGAAGTTTATAGCTTTATTCGACATAACTATGCATACCGATTTTGCTAGCTGTTACTTTTTCGTTTTATTTGTATAGCCACTAAAAAACTGTTTTTGTGGATTCATTGGTTTGATTGAGTTTAGTTGTATTTTGCTTTGCTTGTGAATCCACGCTATTCTCAATCACCCACTTTCTTTAGAAGTTTATAGCTAATTTCGGACTTGCTTTGAAGTAAGTCTATACATAAAAGTAAGTCTATACATATAAAAATGCTACGAACTTTAAGTTCACATGAATTTTTAGGTGGTGATCTTACGTGTTCGTTTATCTAGATTACTATTTTCATTCATATAAAAGTTATTTAATTCTTATGCTAAACTAACCCATGCAAAAACTTTCAGCAGACGCTGTCATCTGTGGTGCAGGTAGTGCAGGACTAGCAACTGCTTATTATCTAAGTCAGCAGGGCTTAACAAATATAATCTTAGTAGATAAAAATGAACCTTTAAGCCAAACCAGTTCTAAATCTGGTGAGAATTACCGTACATGGTGGCCGAATAAGACTATGGTGGGCTTTGTATCTCGTAGTATAGATTTAATGGATGACATTGTTAAGCATTCAGATAATGCTATTCAGCTTGATAGACGAGGCTACTTATACGTTTCTGAAAAACAGACTTTAGATAGTTTAGATGTTTATAAAGACTTAGATGTAGGAGAAATGCGGGTGCATGAACAGGTAAGCTCGAGCTACTCCCCATTCTCCCAAGATACCAACTTAAACGGTGCAGATATCCTTATTGGCAACGACGTTATTAGGCACTACTTACCACATTTTTCAGAAAACATAACTTTAGCTATCCATGCTAGACGTGCAGGTTCTCTAAGCGCACAGCAACTAGGTATGTACCACTTAGAAGAAGCAAAACAAAAAGGTTTAAAACACCTGAGTGTAGAACTTGTAGATGTTTTGCAAGATAATCAAGGTATATCTGGTATTAAATTAAAGACTGCTGAAAGTAATATAACTATAGAAAGCCGAATACTTGTTAATGCAGCAGGACCATTTGTAAATAAAATAGCTGCCATGTATGGCGAAACCCTACCTGTGAAAAATGTCTTTCAACAAAAAATAGCTTTTAGAGATCATGAACAGATTTTAGATCGAAAGATGCCCTTCACTATTTACATAGACGAGCAAGAACTTAACTGGAGCGAAGAAGACAAAGCACTACTTGCAGATGAACCTAGTTATGACTGGTTTTTAGACAACTTTCAAGGTGGCTTACATATAAAACCAGAAGGTGGCTTGGGATCTATATTGGTTAAGCTTGGATGGGCCTTCAACCAAGAAAGCGAAGAACCATCGTGGGATAAAAGCGGGAATAAACGCAGTCTTGAGGAATTTCCTGATTTAGTAATTCGTGGTGCAAGCCGTTTTATTCCTGAGTTAGAACGTTATATCGGTAAATTACCCAAACCGATATTACACTATGGTGGGTACTATACCAAGACAGAAGAAAATATGCCTCTGATTGGACCTATGAAAACTAAAGGTGCTTTTGTAGTGGGCGCACTATCTGGCTTTGGTACGATGGCCTGTTGTGGTGCTGGGGAACTTGTGGCGCAACATATTTTGCAACAAGATTTACCTAGTCACGCACAAGCACTCGCACCAAGTCGTTATGATGATTTAGGGCTGCTCGAGCAGCTTCGTGCAACTGCTTTGAATGGTGAATTATAGAAATAGAACTAAAAACTAGAATAGTTATGCAAAAGGCTCGAGCTACCCTGTTGGGTTGGCTCGAGCCTTTTTAATTTTATGAAAGATTAGGAGTAAATAGATCTCTATATCAGAAAAAGCTTCAAACTGAATCTCTTTTGTAAGAACAACTACGATAAATGATTTTGGGGTAACTCCCAATCACTTAAACACATCCCTATAGTTTATAGCTATTTAAGTACTCAATCACAAGCGTGCATCCTATCCAAGGTTGAGAATAGTTTTAGAATAAAGAGAAGTTCTTTTGCCTTTTGAAAAACTTCGAAGGTGTATCCTTCTCACCTATTCTAACCTAACAACTACCTTAGATATGCGTTCAACCTTTGGCGGGACGTACCCAAATCACAAATAAGTTTGACTGTTTTTGATATCCAAAATACTCGTTATATACCCTCATATACAGGTTTAGTATGATATCCAGTCAATTCAATATAACTTAGTTTTATCTACGTATTTACTTCTAGAAAATCTTTCTCAAATGGTGAATTTCTATCACATGGTAGAGGGTGAACAACCATCAGGTGGACATTCTGGACCTGGATCAAACGCTGGACCTGGTGGACCTTCTGGACCCACAGGACCTACGGCGCCATCTTCGCCTTGTGGACCTTGAGCACCATCTTTACCGTCTTCACCTGCTGGACCTACAGCACCATCATCGCCTTTTGGACCTTGCGGACCACTTTCACCTGTAGCACCGTCTTCACCTGCTGGACCTTGTGGACCACTTTCACCTGCTGGACCTACAGCACCATCTGGACCTTGCGGACCACTTTCACCTATAGCACCATCTTCGCCTGCTGGACCAACTGGACCTTGTAGACCATCTTCACCTGTTGGTCCTTGATCGCCAACTGGACCAATATCACCTTGCGGACCATCTATACCAACTGGACCTTGCAGACCATCTTCACCTTGTGGACCAGTTTCACCTGCTGGACCTATAGCGCCATCTTTTCCATCTATACCTGCTGGACCTTGTAAACCAATATCACCTGCTGGACCTATAGTGCCATCTTTACCATCTATGCCATCTTTACCTGCTGGACCTATTGGACCTATACCAGACAAACCTTGTGAACCTTGCGGACCTACTGGACCTATTGCACCCACTGGTCCGACTGGTCCTACAGGACCTGCTGGACCTGCATCACCTATTTGACCTCTAGCACCTCTGGTACCTCTGGCACCCTGACAATCAAAAACATCAATACGACCATCTTGATTAGTATCTTCATTTGAGTCACGCAGACCATTTTCATTTAGGTCATAACAACTAATAGCAGTTGTTGAACTTGAAAAATTACCTTTTACAAAATTGGATTGAAGTTGAGCAATTTGTGCTTCAAGTTCGGCTAGTTTTCCTGTTTGTAATTCTGGTGTAGGTAAGAATGTAGCTACTAAGTTTTCATCATTCGTTCTGATTGAGATTACTGCGGGTTCATAATTATTTCGACGACAGGTAAAAGAAGTTTGATTATTATCTAGTTCTATTATTGTGTCATCTACAAAGTTTATAACTTCTGCTTTACCAAAAATGATTTGATCATTTTGCTTTACTTGACCTGTACAAGTAAACGCATTTTGAGGTGTTATAGCTACCCCAGTTAGTTGTAAGTTATCACTGGAACTTTTTAAACCAAAATCTACAGTCGCTACCCCACCTGAGTTTGGTGAAATTTGCATATCAACTTTTAATCCACGTGTTTCTAAATCTAAACATTTTCCGTAGTTCATTAGAGATTGCAAAAAGAGTGTACGTAGCTCTGTAGTTGTATTAGTATTAACAATATTATTGTTGGTTTGAGTACTACAAAACTGCTGACGAGCTTCTTCAAAATTTGGCTTTATATTACCTTCTGAAAAGTCCCCTCCTAGAATCATCCCTTTAAACCCAAGGCTTACACTATAACTTTTCGTCTTTTGCTCGTTCCATCCTGTCGAATCAAAGTTATCACCACATAGTTGATTATAAAGATGTTGATCTAATTCAGTTTGACTCGTTAAGATTTCGATATTGTGTAGGTCTTGATTTAAAAATGCATTACAAGTTTGACCAATTACGAATGAAGTCATTACAAAAAAAAGTGTTGCAAATAAAAATCTATAGATTTTCATTACTACCTCCGATTAAGGCACACGAACAAAGCATCTGTACAAGACAGTTTCGCAAGACACAAGTCAAATAACATTATGTCAAAAGAAAGACCCCCCACTTTGTTGGTTGCAGCGGTGAGTATAACGTAGACTTAGAACCGAAAGGAAGTGCTTTTTTGGACAAAATTGAATAAATAATAGCATGAAGAATAGTTATTTATATAAATAAATTATATTTTACTGCTGAGCTATAAATTTCTTACGATTTATATACTATCTTTAAAAAATGGCAGCAGACAACTCCACCAAAAATAGTATCGAAAATAGTATGGCAGGTGGTTATAAATATGGAGTATTTTTATCGAGGATGAATGTAGAGATACTTTTGGTAATACTTAAAAATTATTTTATGTATCAAAAAAGGTATTACCAAAGGTTAATAAGCGCTAACAGCTTTGTAGATACCATTACTTAGTATCTTCCTCTATAAAGATGCTTTAAAAATATTGCTAACATATGTGATTATATTTTTAGACTTGGTTTCTATAGTGTTGTTGACTCTCCTCAATTAGGGATTTTTTGACTAAAGAAAATAGTTTCTAATATTTGAAATGACACAATTATTAATACTTTTTAATTTTACTAATTTAAGTATCTTTATCTGAAAGTTGCTTTGGTAGCTAAAATATATTGTGATGTAAATAAAGTTATGATGGTTCTGTTTTTTTATTTTTGTATCCGCTGATACCGAGTCTGAAAATGTCACGTTCCGTTCCTTGAGGCTTTGACCTCGTATCTTGTGCAGACTTTACTGTACTGCGTTTTAGGAACGTGACCTTATCATTTCATTGTATCTAGTTTACTTTTTAGGTGCGACAAAACGCCAAACAAGGGGTAACAATAGTGCAGCAATAGCAATCTTGATTAAGTCACCAATATTAATTGGTGTGAGACCAGCACTCTGTGTAGCTTGAAAGTTAGGCATGAGTTTGTTTAACCAGGCTAAACCAAAGATATAAATAACGACATTACCAAGTAGCATAGCAATAATAGTCAGAACACTATTGCGGTTCCAACCTCTGTCTGCTAAATAACCAACTAGAGCAGCAGCAACTACAAACCCTGCTAAGTAACCGCCAGTAGCACCTTGTAGTACGCTTAAGCCACTGCCACTACCAGAAAAGACACCTAAACCTAGACCACCCACAATTAAATAAGCAACGGTCGTAAAGGTTCCAAGGCTTAAACCATAAGCTGCGCCAATTAGAAGAACACCTAAAGTCTGACCTGTGATGGGTACAGGACCAATTTCGAAACGGACTTGTGCAAGTAGAGCGATGAAGCTGACACCTAAGATTAGGCGTAAGAGGTTAGCAATTAGGCTCGAGCCGAACGGTAGCAAATAGTTAACTAGTGGTTTTTCTAATCTTATACCTTGAGTTGTCATAAAAATCCTCCAAAACAAATTTTTAAGTAAGTGCCAACTATAACAATCAACTTTCAATCAGCATAGGTACGATGCGTGCATTCAAAATTCAAATCAAGACTATTGCTTGAACAAGTGAAAATGTAAGGGTCAATAGGTTTAATAAACCTGAGAATTATGTACCCATAAGCTTTTTGCAGTTTGGCGCTCGAAAGATACCCTATTATTATCGGTTGTCGCTGTACTATATCAAAAGTATAGTTACTAAGGTTAACTCTGAACATTCAAAACGCTATTTTCAAAATAGACCTCATAAAGACTAAATGGGGCGTGGGCATCTGAGTAAAGTAGTGATACTGAGTCCAAAAATATCCTTAATAAACTAACCAGATTGAGGCGTTAGGTGCTCAACCATATTCTGTAGTACGTTTGAGTTTATAAGAATTTTGATGCTCTGAATTAGTGAACGGATTAAGCGGAATTGATATGACATTGTTAATCTAGATGTATTGCTAGAATAAATGTAAGCACTTCGAAAACGTTATAGTGCGGTTGTACATAAGTCTGTGTTAGTTTTGGCTTGGTATTTTGGCATGGTAAAGGTCTGCGCTACAAATTTTAGTAAAAAGACTTGATGGATTGTATTCTTATTTTGATGAGTATGCTTTTCATAGTATAGAGGTTTAGTTATCCAAGTTTCGATTACTATAGTTCGCACGTATATAGTTTATAAAACCCTTCCACAATTGACTGCGACCGCAGTTAATCGGCGAGGCAGATGCCTGTGAAGTTCACATAGGGTGCGAGTAAGAATGAATCCGCTCAGTATGAATGAATAATGCGTGGAAATACTAATAGATACATAGGAGATAAGTAATATGACAAATGAAAACTTTTTTACTAGAATTATAGAATTTATAATTGATGTTATTCAATTCTTTTTGAGATTTTTTTAACAGAAACTAGTTAGTATTTTGCATTGTAGATGGGATTCATAGGTGCGTAGAAACACTTGAAGAGTTTAGTGCTTTAATAAATAAAAAAACTAAAGGTCACTAAGTTCAATAAGTTTAAAAATCCTATCCCTATAAGCTGTTTATAGCTTAGCCTTTGGGGAATATTCTATTATTGCTATATTAGTAATTTTCAAAATAGCGTAACTCAATACGTACTAAGCTAGTTCAGGAGTGAGCAAGTTAACTAAAACAAATATTTAATTTGTAGGACAATAGCGTTGACTAATACTTATATCTGTAGCACCTGCTGGTTGATTGCTGAAATATCCAAAGGTGACATTTCCTTCGTTGATGTTACCTACTTTAGTAGTTTCATATATATAGGCAGTATAGTTGGAAAAGCCTAAGGTATCGTCTGGTTCGCCGTATAAAGTTTTAAGGTCTTCCGCAGTACCTGTATAGCCAAAAGATTCTGAAGTAACAAAATCTCCAGAGCGAGGATGGCGTTTATCTACAGTTACAGCTATCACGCTATCTGTTGATAAACAAACATCTATAATATAGCCAGCTTGGTTAAAGTAGTAGCGTTCATAACCTGTAAACGTTATACGTCTGTCAGGAGAAAGTTGTCTGAAACCTTCACCTGATTGACCTATAAAGGCAAGATCTCCAAAGCGCTGACTAGGTACAATTTGGTTAGTATCTACAGTAGTTAATGTAAACTCTTTAGTAATACTTGCCCCTGAATCTGCGTTCCAATGAATTGAAACGGTATAGCTATCTTGAGTAGCAGCTTGTTTTAGGTGTAATCTATCTTTTTGGATTTCGAAAAAGGCATTATCTGCTTCACTTGCTACCAACTCAAACTGACCACCTTCACTAGCATTTACTACGTAGAGCAAGCCTATAGATAAATTTGTGTTGGTTTGTGCTGCCATAGTTGTATTAGACAATCGTACGGTTACATCTGAGGGTAGTGTGGGAATTGTTTGAGTATTATCAGATAAAAGATAGGTATTAAGTAACACATTGATGGCAACTTGGTTATTTTCAGCCTCTGTAATTTTTAGAATACTTGTATTTGTTATTTCGATAGTAGCGTTACTTGGAGCAGGTTTAGTAGGTTGAGAAGCTTGATTAGAGCAAGCACTCAGGAGTAATCCTATAAACAAAAAAGTAGCAATAAATAGTTTATGTCGTACTGTATCTGACTTATTTGGCTTTAAATTATTTGTGACTGTAGTTTTAAACATCATTACCTTTCTGGATACTTTGATAAACAAAATCTAGTTAAAATCAAGTCAGAGCATGTGGCTCAAACAACCTACGGAATTCATCCGCAGCGTATCTATCCGTCATCATAGACATATAATCTGTAACTGCTCTGGTTAAGCCAACACCTTCTATAGCTTCTTGTACTTCAAAGGGGAGCATTTTTGGTTCATCGTGATAAGCTTCAAAGATACGTTCTAAGATGTGTTCAGCTTTGCGTGCCATACGCATTTGTCTAAAGTGGAAGTAAAGGTTTTGATACAGAAAAGCTTTGAGTTCTTTGGTTTGTTTATTTATGGTAGGCTCGAGCCCCGCTAATTTTTTCGGCGCAGCCCGTATATCATCTAAGGTTTTGACATTAAGTGCTTCAAGTTCAGCATTCGTTGCACGGACTGCACTACCAATCATTTCACCTAGTAGCTCTCTCACTAGCAAAAAACGAGGCTTCTTTTGTCGTAAATCAGTTAAGGACAAGCCTAAGCGCTCGAGCAGTACAGGAACAAGCTCAACTTCTAAGAGTTGTTCAGGTTCTATGTGCCCACTAGCCAGTCCATCATCTAAGTCATGTGCGTTATAGGCAATGGCGTCACTTAAATCTACAATTTGTGCTTCAAGGGTGGGTTGTAAGTTGGGTTCCCACATGTCTTCCCACTGTTCCCCCGCAGCGTCCAAATCAATTTCATGTTTCATAATGCCTTCTAGGGTTTCCCAAGAAAGGTTAAGTCCTAAAAAGTTTTGATAACGGTTTTCAAGTTTGGTAACCACACGCAGCGATTGCTTATTGTGATCAAAGCCGCCTACCTCTTTTGCTAAGCGGTTAAGCGCACGCTCACCAGCATGACCAAAGGGTGGATGCCCAAGGTCATGCGCTAGCGCAATCGTTTCAGTCAGGTCCTCGTTCAACCCTAAAGCTCGGCTGATGCTTTTAGCAACTTGAGCAACCTCTAGTGTGTGGGTTAAACGAGTACGGTAGTAATCACCCTGATTATTTACAAATACTTGCGTTTTGTATTCTAAACGTCTAAAGGCAGAGGTGTGGATGACTCTATCTCTATCTTTTTGAAAAGCAGTACGAAAATTTGCTTCCTCTTCAGGAAAGCTTCGACCGCGAGAATCAGCAGCAAACGCTGCGTAGGCAGCTAGGACTTTATGTTCATTAGCTTCTAGAATCTCACGGTCGTATAGCACAAATTCTCCTTACAGCTTTTAAAATGTAACGTGTTAGTTTAAAAGTCTAGTAGCTTCTGTAGCAAAGAGTTGATAGTCTTCGTTGTTAGGGTCTAGTTCAGCTGCTTTTTCATAGAAAACAGCTGCTTTGACAAAATCTTCTTGTTCAAAGTAGATTCGACCTAACCATCCCCAAGCCCTAGCACTATTTGGGTTACGAGCAAGTACTGTATCTAGCTGTTCGATAGCTTCGTTATAATTTTCTGTTCGGTAAGCTTCTAGTGCAGCACGGAATGCGCCTGCGGTGGTAAGAAGCTGTGTGCCTGGTTGAGCAGGGCTTTGAAAAGTAGTAGATGTTGCTTGTGCTGCTTGTCCTTGAATCGGGGTGTTGTTTTGCTGAACTGCTTGTTGTGCAGGAGGTAAAGTAGCTTGTTGCGCTTGCTGCTGCACTTGTTGTTGATTTTGCTGGATTTGTTGCTGAGTTACCTGACGGTTTATAGGTTGCTGTGTACCTGTTTGCTGTGCAGCTGTTTGTTGGGTATTTGGAAATTGTGATTGATTGAGCATGGCCTGATTTATCTGAGTGTTATTTGTAGATGTGTTATTCACAGGCGTATTGCTCACAGATGTATTGTTTACAGGCGTAGTAAATGTATTGTTAGATGTATTGTTTACAGGTAACGGCGGTGGGTCTACCTCACCTGTAAGTAAGCGAATAAAGTAACTAATGCTTTCATCGTTTGGTGAAAGTGCTTGCGCTCTGCGCCAAAAGCGTAGGGCTAAGTCATTGTTACCAAGTTCTTGATAGGTTCTTGCTGACCAACGATAAGCATCAACATAGTCATTGTTTAGCTGACTTGCACGTACAAAACGCTCATTTGCTTCTTCTAGTTGTGCTTTTTCATAGAGACCAAGACCTTCGATAACCAATTGCCCTGCTTCGTTGCCCCAAGTTACTTGTTCCTCAGCAACAGTAATAAAGTAGTCTACGGATTCATCGTCTGGAACTAATTGAGCAAGTTTGCGCCATGCGGGTAGCGCTCGAGCTGGCAGACCTGCATCTATCGAGGTGCGACCAATCCAGCGCCAAGATTCTGTAAAGTTTGGGTTAGCGTTCGTTGATTCTTCAAATGCATTGATAGCTTCGATTAACTGACCTTGTTGATATAATTCTAGACCAGTGTAGTAAGCGTTGGTTGCTTCACTGCCAATGGCAAGCTCGAGCTGTGTGCGTTCATAAAAATAGCTTGCGCCTTCTAAACCACGATCTGCTGCTGCTTTCCAGTATTGTGCTGCCATTTCAGGATTGCCTGTTTCGGTATAGATACGGGCTATCCAACGAATGGCACGTTCATCAGTAGGATTGAACTGATTAACAGCTTGGTAGTAACCAAGTGAAACTTCATAATTTTCAAATTCATAAAATGCAAAGCCTAAGTCATTGCCAACTAAGGTAAGTACATCAATTAAGGTTTGATCTAACTGTCCACCAGCTAGCACGTATTCACGACCAAACTGCCATGACTTACTATCCCAACTAAGTTCATTGTAAACGGTTGTTGCAAAGTACAAGACTTCCAAGTTAGTTGGAGCAACCTCATAAGCAGCATTTAGATAAGCTAAAGCTTCACGCCAAACGGGTTGATCAACACTATGCGCCATACCCACATAGACATTTCTTGCTTCTTGTGCTTTTTGGCGAGCCAACGCTAAATTGTCTGCTTGTGCTGCGCCTAAAGATAGTGTACTTAAAACTAAACTAAGACAAACAAATAGACTCAGCTTTTTAAAGGTAAACCTTGCTGAGTTTAAGGGTTGTGATAGTGCTCTATATGAGCTGCCAAAGATTTTATTCATCATCATGATGCCTCCTCCAAAGGTAGACGGTAAATAAGTTATTTTTTTACAAGTACTTTAGACACAAGTACTCTGAATTTTTTTGAATAGTTCATTTCAGAGTGGTTTTGCGTCCTGAACAGATTTAATAAGTTAAGCCTTAGCATAACTCATCTTTGTTCTTATACCTATGTTGCCTAAAATTCCAGTTACCTAAAAAATGTTCATAATTCAGACATTAATAGAAACTATCCTTTTAGTTTAGAGGTATTTTGAATGAGAGAGTGTAAAGATTTGCTGTTGTTTAACGTTTTTGAGATGGACACTATTAGGTTAAATTGCTGAAAGTGATGATGTTCGAGGCTCGAGCTAACCCAAATACCTCAAAAACTACCTATTCAACTTTGACCTTAATAAATCATAATTCTTAAAACTAAACTCGAAAAAGCTCAATAACCCAACGCTCTCAAACTTTTTTAAAGCTGTAAAGCTCTTCTCAAACTTTAAGAGAAAATAGCAAAACAAGCTACAAATTACCTCGTAAATAGGTCTAATTGTATCATTAGAGCAAATATTCAGGTGTAACACAGCAACGCAAGGTGCTAAACTATAGGCGCTTAGGTAACTTCGTTGACTTTATTAGTTTGCGAAGTTCCACTATTATCTATATAGATATTTGCCACATTGGAGGGCTAAATGAAAGAACCTGTAAGAGTTGCTGTAACAGGCGCAGCTGGTCAAATTGGCTACGCACTACTTTTCCGTATCGCTTCTGGAAGCATGTTAGGTCCAGATCAACCCGTTATCCTACATCTCCTAGAAATCACACCTGCTATGAAGGCTGTACAAGGTGTTGTTATGGAACTGAATGACTGTGCATTTCCACTTGTTAAAGGCATTATCGCAACTGACGATGCAAATGTTGCTTTCAAAGACGTTGATTATGCACTACTCGTAGGCTCGAGACCCCGTACTGCCGAGATGCAGCGTAAAGACCTTATTCAGGCAAACGGTCCGATTTTCACAGGTCAAGGCAAAGCACTCAATGACAACGCAAGTCGCAACGTCAAAGTACTTGTTGTGGGCAACCCTGCCAATACCAACGCCCTAATTGCTATGCGTAACGCACCAGACCTATCGCCACACTGTTTTTCAGCGATGACTCGTTTGGACCACAACCGTGCAATCAGCCAATTAGCAGAAAAAACAGGCGCTACCAATAGCGATATCAAAAAGATGATTGTCTGGGGTAACCACTCAGCAAGCCAAGTACCTGATCTTCACCACGCAACTGTAGATGGTAAAGCTGCCAATTCAATTACCGATTCAGCTTGGGAAACCGATGACTTCATTCCAACTGTACAAAGACGTGGCACAGCTATTATTGAAGCTAGGGGTCAGAGTAGCGCAGCTTCAGCAGCATCTTCAGCGGTTGATCACATGCGTGACTGGGCACTTGGTACAGATGATGGTGATTGGGTCAGTATGTCAATCCCTAGTGATGGCAACAGCTATGGCATCCCTGACGGCATCATCTACTCATTTCCTGTAACTGTTAAAGATGGTAAAGCAACCATTGTTGACGGTTTAGAATGTAGTGATGCTATTAAAGATAGAATGAAAGCAAGCGCAGATGAGCTTGTAACTGAGCGTTCTGCGGTTGAAGATTTGCTCTAAAATAAAGACTTAATATTTAATTCGAGGATGTTTCTATCATAGGATTTATTATAGGATTGTCTATAAAAACCGTCCTCGAATTAAGTATGTTCATAAAATCAGTTGTTATAGGTAATACCGTGTCCGAAAATAAATGTAGTAAACAAATGAGCTAGAACTATCATTTGCTCAACCATATTCAATAAGTTACGTAGACAATTTTATGAAAATGACATCAGACTAAACTACGGATATAAACAGAATTGGTATAAATGCTAAGACTTAAAGTTTTCTAATGTACAAATTCTGCAATGTAGTAAACTCAGAGGAAAATTAAGAGTTTAAGCAAAGCAGAAAAATATTTATATAGGTTATAATTGAATTTTATAGATAAACTACTATTTAACTTTAATGACTAAAATATTTTAGTAAAATTATCAACAATTATTTATTCTTAATCGTATATAATTAAGGTGTAAAGCAATAATTAAGATATAAAGCAGTAATTAAGGTGTAAAGCAGTAATTAAGGTGTAAAGCAGTAATTAAGATATAGAATAGTAATTAAAAGTTTGTAAGCTACTTAGCATGAAGTTTGCAAATCGTTTTAAACTAGCTAGAGAGTATTACAGTCACAATAACTATTACAGTCACCACAACTACTGAATCACTACTATAGTTAAGACAAATAATCATAAGCATTATGGGGGATATTATGCTATTGGAACAGAAGCTAGATTTTCAAGCAGATGGTAAAGACTTGTATCTTTACACACTAAGAAATGATCAAGGAACAGAAGTACAGCTTCTTAATTTTGGATGTACTGTTACCTCAATTAAAACAAAAGATAAGCATGGTAACTTAGACGATATCACGCTTGGCTTTGACAAACCTCAGTCTTACTTAGGTGTGAACCCTTACTTTGGTTCACTTGTAGGTCGCTACGCTAACCGTATAGCAAAAGGTAAGTTTGAATTAGATGGAGAACAGTTTCAACTTGCTTGTAATGATAGTGAAGGTAATCATTTACATGGTGGTCTAAAGGGCTTAAGTCATAGGGTTTGGACACCTGAAACCATGCTTGTAGGTAATGAACCAAGTGTAAAACTCAGTTATATTAGCGAGAATGGTGAAGAGGGCTATCCTGGGCAACTTAGGATGAACGTGACTTACACACTTTCTGATGAAAACCGCTTACTCATAGATTATTACTCAAGCACGGATTTAACCACACATATTAACTTAGCGCACCATAGTTACTTCAATCTTGCAGGTAAACATAATCCTCAAAATACTGTTTTAGATCATACGATTCGTGTAAATGCTGATAGCTACACACCTCTTGACTCTAACTTAATCCCTACTGGAGAAATTCGTGACGTTGAAGGTAGTACCTTTGATTTACGAGAGCCTAGAGCTATTCGAGATGTTATAAAAGGGGATGGTAGTGACGAGACAGCGGAGCAGCTCGAGCTAGTAGGCAACGGTCTAGACCACAATTTTGTTATCAATAAAGGTCGTTATAAATCAAGATTTGCAGCAGAAGTCACCGAAGCAACATCGGGGCGTAGTTTAGAAGTTATAACAACCCAACCTGGTTTACAAGTCTACACAGCCAATATGCTGCCAGATATAGTTGGTAAAAATGGAAAGGTTTATAACAGACATAGTGGTTTGTGTTTAGAAGCGCAGCATTTCCCAGACACACCCAATCAACCTAACTTTCCATCTACCAAAATAACTGTAGACAAACTTTATTTACATCAGGTCATTTATGCATTTGATGTTATCAGCTAATACCACTATTTGTTTTTAGAAAGTTTATATAAATTGCTAAGCAATTACGATCTAGAACGTTCGGCATAACGCCGTTTGGCGTCTCGTTCTTTTGGCATAGCTTTATTACAAGGTGGCATAGCGTCATGTGTATCTTGATAGTCAGTTAAGAGCTTAGCTTCGTCTGCTTGAGGTACACGGCTATGTTCGTAACGCCAATAAGCAATCTTTTCAGCAACACAAACATTTTTTTGCAAATGCTGTCTAATTCGGTTTGGTACATCTGTTTTTGACTGACCAATGTAGATAATCTTTTTATCTTCGTCAGCTAGTTCATAAACACCTGGCATGGCGTCTCGTCCTTTTTTTGCTGGTAACTTTTCTAGATGACGCCAACGCGCACTTATAGGCATGTATTTACTATATCAGTTATAGCAGTAGGTTCTAGTGTTTTTGTAGAGATGACTTATCGATTGTGAATACCAGAAGTAGGTCATTCTTAAAGTCAGGATGATTTGCATAGTACACTTTGTTAACTTACTATGAATGTGAAGTCCAAAGTACGTCATGACTTGAGTGACAAATAAATTTATATAAGGTTTGGATAGTATAGTGTTCTTTTTTTATAAACTTTGGGGGAAGTTGGGCTTTTTACCATCTTCACAGGTGCTCGAGCCTATGCCCAGAGCCCTGTTACAACAAGCTATTAATAGAGAGACACTACGCTTGGCAAAAGTTATCAGCCTTGGTCTCTCTGTGTTTTATAGTCTTTTGGTTATACTATATACCTTTGTTATAAAATCAGAAGCAACACAAGCATTGTTTACTGTAAATATAGTCTCAATAAGCTTGTTAGCTATATTTTTTGCTTGTACTTATCTACCTTTTGCAATTCGTTACGCCATACCACTTTCAGTCATGGCTGCTCTAATTCCATTTACCAATTCCTTATGTAGGCTTTATGTTTTAGAAGAAATAACCGTTACAATCAGTATCATCATTGGAATATTAGCGCTAGCAACTGTTGCTTTAGAATCCATCTGGCTCTTTGGTTTGATTACATATACCTGTGTTGGCTGGCTTGTTGTTGTTAATCAAGTGGGTTTCCCAATAGACTTTACGCTTATCTACTACGCTGTTGCACTATTGGGTAGTGGCATCATATCAATTTTTATTTGTCGTATGCGCTTTCGTACAATTCGCAACTATAGTCACTTGAGGTGGCATGAAACCGTACAAAGAGAATCACTAGAAGAAGCTCAACGAAATCTAAAAGCACAACATGCCAAACTTGCACATATTGATGAACTTAAATCAATATTTTTAGGCAACATGTCGCATGAACTTCGAACGCCTCTAACAGCGATTAATGGATTTGCAGAGGTGTTGCAAGCTGAAAGTTTTGGTCCACTCAACGAAAAGCAAAAAGATTATATGGCAAATATATCAGTCTCTGGTAAACAGCTACTTGATCTTGTCAACAATATACTGGCACTATCTAGTTTTGAAGCAAATCAAGTACCTATTCATTTAGCCGCACACCCCATTTCTGAGATAGTCCATACTTCTGTGAGTGTGCTTAAACAAGTTATAGAAGAAAAGAAAATAGATATTGCAGTATCTTTAGAAGCAGAAAATATTGCTTATTTTGACTCAGTTATTATCAATCAGGTTATGCTTAACTTACTAAATAATGCAATCAAATTCTCAGAAGAGCATTCAGTTATAGAAATAAAATCTTATGACCTTGCGGATAAAACTGTTATTGAAGTTGTTGATTCTGGTATAGGTATTTCAAAAGAAGATCAGTCACTGCTTTTTTTACCATTTTCACAAGTAGATAGTAAATTTAACCGCAAGCATCAAGGGGCTGGGCTCGGTTTGGCACTTTGTAAAAAAATGGTAGAGAAACACGGTGGAGAAGTATTTGTAAAAAGTGAGTTAGGAAAAGGAAGTACCTTTGGATTTTCACTTCCAAAGTTACCACCTAATATGATGGTTGAAGATGAACACTTGTCAATTCAAGAATAAAAGCAACTATAGCAAGAGCTCTTCAATTATACTGATATAACTGATTTGAAATAGAAATTGTGAACCCTAGAAAATAGAAAGATAGTACGTTATAACAATTCCGTTTATATCCGTAGTTTGGTCTGATGTCATTTGTATAAAATTGTCTACGTCACTTACGGAATATGGTTGAGCA
>JAUKWC010034735.1:0-16612 GCA_032356245.1 Endocladia muricata
CCACCCCGCCGACGCGGATTGCGCCATCCAGCCCCGTGCGCAGGCGCAGGTCGTCGTCGTCGTGGTCGTAGCGCAGGGCATTGCGGAAATTGACGTGTCCGCTGGCGGTCGCGGCCTCGGCATTGGGCACCAGCGGGGCGGCGGATACACCGCCCCGGCCGATGCGGATGGTCTGCCGTCGTGCTGAATTCGCCGCCGGGCGATAGGTCAGGCGCAGCAGCGCGGGGTCGTACTCGATGCGCAGACCCGCCTCCGCCAGCGCCGCGATGGTCACGAAGCCGTCGGTTTCGGGCAATGCCGCCACCCGGGCCAGCGCGTCAGGTCGCACGATTCCAGCCAGCGCTTCCGCCAGCCCGGCCTTGCGGATGCTCGGCGGTGCCTCCAGCCCCGCGATGCGCACCACCACCTCGCGCAAAGGCTGCCTGGCATGGAATAGCGGCAGGCCGATGGTCGCGGTGCGCGCCGCCAGCGCCCCATCCTGTGCCCCGTCCTGCGCGGCAACGGAGTGGGCGCAGGCCAGCGCGGTCGACAGGACGCAGACCGCCGCGCGCATCCCTCCACCCCCCATGTCCGCTACCGCCGGCCGCGAAAGCCGCGATCGGCAAAGTTCAGGTTCACGGCGATGGCTGTTGCACCGGGCGGGGGCGGGGTCGACAGCACAAACCGCCGGGTGGAGCCGGGCAGGACCAGCCCCTCGCCGATATCGAGGATCACGTCATTCGCCTCGATGCTCTCGCGCCAGTTGCCCGCCGACAGGGTGATGTCGGCATCGCTGATATAGGCGTGGAACGGCCCGCTATTGGTCACGTCGAGGGCCACGCCCGGCGTGCCGTCCTGCCCCGCTGCCGGTTGCCCGGTCGCCCGCACCGAGGCCGCCACCGCCTCGTATGTCGCGCCTGGGGGCTGGACGCTCAGGGTGGTCAGCACATTGACCATGATCTCCAGCGCCCCGCCGCCGGGGGCGGGCCTGTCGCTGACCGATATCTGGCGAAAGGCGATGGTGAAGGTGCGCGAGCGGGCCAGCGCGGGGTCGCCCAGCCATTGCACCGCAAAGGTCTGCGTCGCCCCGGGCCGCACCAGCGCCTGTGGCGGAAAGACCAGCATATCGGCGGCTTCCCCCGGTTCCATCATGCGCTGGCCGGTGGGCGATATGCGCGTTTCGTGCGCCGTGACCACGATGGCCTTGTCGAAGGCGTCGGGGTTCGTGACGGTCATGCGCTTGACCGTCTGGCCGCGCTCCAGCTCCATGTTCATGATCAGCGGTGACACGCGATAGGCGCGGGCCGCATCGACCGTGACGGCCCCGAGGGCCAGCGCCATGAGGAGGGTGGACAGGATTCCGCGCATGGGTCCGGGGCCTTTCGTCGATAGCGTCAAGGGGGCGGGCGTGGGGGGGTCAGAGCGCGTCGACGGTGATGGTCATCGTGTCGCGATAGGTGCCCGCGATCAGCGGTTCTTCGGTGACGCTGTCGAGGGTGACGGTGCCGCTCAGTGAGCCGACCAGCCCGCCGCCGCTGCGGGTCAGCTGCACCACCTCGACCCCGGCCCCCTGCGTATCGCTGTCGAAGCTGCCCGAATCCTGCGGAAGGGTGCCGACATGCGCAAAGGTCCAGGCGAAGGTATAGGGCACCAGCGTCGTGAAGCCGGGGACGGCGGCCTCGTAGGTGTTGTGTCGCAGGCCACCCCGCTCGGAGGTGATAGTCATCTGCGCACCGCCCGGCCCGGTGCATTGAAAGCGCGGGCCGGTGCCGTTACCGACCCCTTCGGTCAGCGCCTGGGCAATATCGTCGCCCTCCGCCGTCAGGAATCCGTCCTCGTTCGTATCGGTAAAGAGCAGTGTATCGGCGATGCTGTCGGTGCGCAGGGCATCCGACTGGTCGTTGAAGCGCACGGTACAGCCGCTGCTGGAAATCAGCAGCAGGGTGTAGTCGGCCTTGGCGGTGGATGCGATGTCGACCGCCATGGTGGTGGGGGCGGAACCGAGCAGGGCAAGCGCGGCGATGCTGGCGATATTGGCGAGGGTGCAGGCCTTCATGGGTGGGTGTCCTTGTTTGGTTGGCGAGTGCGGGGGGGAGCGGATCAGTCGAGCGGCATGAGCGTGATGCGCAGTGTGTCGACATAGGCACCGGCCAGAATCTCCTCCAGCGTGCCGCCATTCCGCGCGCGGGGGTCGAATGTCACGCGGATGCGCCCTGTTCCGTCGAAGACAGCCCGCGCGATGGTATCGGCGGCATTGCCGGTTTCCCCGCCCGCTGGTGGTGCATCGCTGCGAAAGCGACGCACCGGACCGGCGCCGGGAATGTCGATCTCGACATCGTAGCCGATAGCGTCCTGCGTCCTGCCCGGATAGGGCGATTGCAGCCCCCCGCGCTCGGACCGGGCCGACAGGGCAAAGGGACGGTTGCAGGTGATGCCGAAGGTGTAGAGCAGGGCCGGATTCTGCCGTGTCGCGCCCTGTGCGGGTTCGGGCGCCTTGGTCAACTCGCACCGGGGCGAGACGACCCCGCGCAACGCGACCGTGGCCGCCCGCTCGGTGGCAGTGGCGGCGGTGGTGCACAGCGCCACGGCCATCAGCGCCGTCATCTTTATTGTCGTCCCCGTCATTCCCAAGACCCAGCCCTCCCCCGATGGAACCGGGCGATGCGCCAAGGGGGGCGGTGTCCGGTCGTCGAGGTCCAAGAATACGGGGGGAGCGAGAAGGGCCGGAAGCCTCTAAATCCGAATAGCGCTTATACAGTCCGCGAATACTTGCGGCTGTTCACGGGCTGGGGGAATGGTCCAGACCGTTTCGACGGGCGATAGTTCGGTGTCATTCGGTCTTGAGCATAAAGTGGACGCATAACCCCCCGCTTCACCGCTCCGACAGGACCAGCGCGACCTTGCCATTGGGCTTTTTCGAGGCGTCGGCGAGGCTGTCCAGCGCATCGGCCAAGGGCAGGCGCGCGCTGATATCGGTGCTGTCGATCAGAGATGCATCGGCCCGGTCGAAGCGCGGCGAGGCAGGATCACGGCGAGATCCTTTTGACGACGGCTAAGCGTGCTGAAATCGGGAACCGACCAATCGAGCCCGGCCAGCGTCAGAAGACTCGTGATGAAGCCAGTCGTCTGCCGCAGCGCCATTCCAAACACCACCCCGGATCAAGTCCGGGGCAGGCTTTTGAGCGTGAGGCACGCCTGAATGGCCGCATCGCTGTAGACCTGCCTACCACCGCGTTTGCCCGATGGAACAGCTTCCCACCAGATCGTCAGCGAGCCACGCCGCTTCAACGCCGCATTGTAATCAGCCCAGTTCGTCGTCTTGTAGCGTGGTGGGATTGGTTTGCTTATCCGCCTCAGCTACCACACTGGATTCTCAGCGGAAAGCTCAAGCCGATCCGTGCAACAGGCCCCGTGGCGGAAATCACAAATGGACAAAAAGCCTGCCCCACCCCGCATGTTGATCCGGGGCGGGGCCCCGCGTGGAAGACAGTGTACGGTCATGTCGCCCCTGACGAGGCTACGACCGCAGCTCACAGGGGCATTCCAACTATACCTAAGGTGAATATCGTCTATTCGAGATGAGCGTCTACTCGCGCGGTCGGACCTTTCCTAACGTCATCCCATGAACTGGAACGACGTAGAAAAGGAAAAATCATGAAACGAATCATATTGACTGCCGGTCGCGTTGTCACGAAATCGCAGATCGGAAAGCGCATCAAGGGCGGGTTGGCGCGGCGATCCTGGATAGCCTCATGCTATCCCAAAGAGAACAAGTCGATCCATCTTCACTGAATGGCATCTGCCAGCGCAAAATGCCGTCAAGCTAAGAAGCGCTCGCCCATACATTGCGCTTTTCTCGTTTCTGTCATAATCCCGACCGATGAGAACTGATCGGGGCACTATCGTGACGAAAAACGGGGGTGAACCCACAGAAAGGCTGACGCTCAGCTATCTTACGGCATTCTTCGCTACCAGTCATATCGATCGACATATCATCGCCATCGCCCTTCCTGCCATCGGAGTGGAATTTGCGCTGAACGATGCCCAGCTTGGCGTTCTGTCCGGGATCGCTTTCTCGCTTGTCTTCGCGCTTGGCGCAGTACCGCTCGGCATGGTTACGGCCTTCTTAGACCGTCGGCATGTTATTGCGCTCTCGATCTTTCTCTGGAGCGTCATGACTGCCCTGTCCGGTCTTGCGAGCGGGTTCTGGTTCCTTCTGCTCGCGCGGGTAGGCGTAGGGTTGGCCGAAGCGGCGGGTGTGCCTGCGGCGCATCGGGCGGTCAGCGAAACCCAGCGCGAGAAGACCCATCTGCGGGCCTTTGCAGTCTTCAATGCAGGAGCCAATATCGGCATCGCACTGGCGCTTGTCGGGGGCGGCATCCTCGTGCAAAGCCACGGCTGGCGCACGGCAATGATCGTGGCCGGGATTCCCGGTATTGTGTTGGCGGGATTGGCTTATTTTTGCATGCCCTGCGGGAGCGTGCAGGAGAGCCATACCGCCGACACTGCGCGGGGGCTGATGCGGGAATCCAAGGCGGCGATCCTGGATGTCGAGTCAAAGCGGCTGACCTTCATGGGTGCCGTCCTTACATCTGTAATAACGTTCGGGATGCTTGCCTGGCTCCCGAGTTTCATGGTGCGAACCCATGGAATGACGCCGCAGCAGTCGGGACTGTTCTTGGCCGGGGCCATTGGAATTGGCGGTACGATCGGCACGATTGCCGGGGGCTATCTCGTCAGTCGCGTAGCACGTCGGTATCCGGCGATGACGCTCTGGCTGCCCATGCTGGCGCTG
Organism: Endocladia muricata; assembly: GCA_032356245.1. NCBI lineage: Eukaryota > Rhodophyta > Florideophyceae > Gigartinales > Endocladiaceae > Endocladia > Endocladia muricata. The sequence goes on from JAUKWC010034735.1 coordinate 4,775, forward strand.
CTGATCTGCAAGCCATTGCTCATCGCGGCGATGCTGGTGAAATCGACTCCGCTGGCGCTGGGATTTCTGGTGCCGCCACTCATGCTCGGATCGCTGCATTTCGTCTCCAGTCTCGCGGTTCTTCACGAAGGGCTGGATGGACGCACGCGGTTGATGGTCTCGGCCTTTTTGCTGACCTGCGCCAATCTCGTGGGCTACACGTTCGGGCCGCTGATCGTGGGCGGTGGATCGTGGCTGATGAGCGGTGCGGTCCCGGGAGAAGAACGCCTCGGCTACGCGTTGATCGTCTTGCAAGGCCTCAGCGTTTTCGGCCTCTATGCGTATTGGCGTGCAGGGTTCGCCTATGTACGCACCTCCTCCAGCGCATCTGTCGCCGCCTCTCCCTGACGATAGGTTTTCAGTATCTGCGAGCAGAGCCACTGAATACCGGGATCGTTGTCAGAGGCTTTGCTGTAGCCGAGATAGATGTCCTGCTTCACCGTGCTCAGGCCCGGCGCATCGAAGATGTCGATCCCCCATTGATCCTGCATGGCGGTCGCGTATTGGCTGCCTATGAAAGCGACAAGATCGGTCGAGGAAACGAGTAAGGGCAAGGCCGCAAGCTTGTGCGCAACATAGGTCACATTTCGTTGCAACCCCTGCGTCCGCAGCATTTCGTCGAGACGCCCGAGCTTGAACATCCAGTCTGGCAGGGTCACGAAACGCAGCCGCTTCAATAGGGGCCATTGAAAACCATCGACGAGGTCGGGGTGGTCCTTACGTGCGGCTATGATGAAATGATCGTTGAGAAGGTGATGATATGTGATATCCGTCTCTTCCGACAAAAACGGCAAGACCGCAATATCGACATCCCCTTCGATGATTGCCGCGCGCACGTCGCCTCCAAAAGCCAACGCCTCGAAGGTGATCGACGAGCCTACGGGCAGGGCGTTGATGATCTGTGGTATCGCCATCGCCTCGACGAAATCGGGCATGATCATCTTGAAGTGGCGCTTGGCGGTTTCTGGATCGAAAGTCAGGTCATCGTCGGTCGTTTCCTCGATCAGCTTGAGCGCCGTCTTGACGGAGTCGAGAATGCCCTCGGCCTTTGCCGTCGGTGTGACACCGTTTCCCGAGCGTTCGAATAACGGATCATCGAAATGCTCGCGCAGACGCCCCAATCCGCGGGAAACAGAAGGTTGGCTGACCCCTAACCGCCGCGCCGCGCCAGATACGCTGCCGCTCGCATAAATCGCATCGAAAACCTTTAGTAGATTGAGATCGAGATTTCTAAAAGATGCCATCTATTCACCACTAACCATCAGCACTTACCACATGCTTATTGGTAGATGCGTGAACAGAGCAACCTGTCGTCTGTAAATTCGTGTCTGCGGGTTTCATCCATCCCGGTTACCCATTGTGAGGTCGTCGCCATTGCATCAACGTCGCGGCCCTGACGTTCGCGCCGGGGGCTTACGACGACAGCGCGCTGACGCGGCTGCTCAGGGCGATCCTGACGCAGCCGTGGCCGTACTGGGGCATCCTCGCACTTTCGGCGGTCGGCACCGGCCTGTCGATCTGGTTCGGTGACGAGATGATGGACGTGACCGGTCATCACGAGCGCGAGAAGGCGGCGCGGGCGACGCCCGGTCCGGCGAGGGGGCCGGAAGTCTGCACGCCATGGCCACCGGCCACCCGCACACAATCCCTTGTCGGGGATCACATCACCGACAGGGCCATGATCGTCACATCGTCTTCCGGTCGGGCCTCGACATTGACATCCCGGATCGCGGCTGCAAGGGCGTCGAGCGATACCTTCTGCACGGCGGGGTCGTAGAGGGTGCGGATCAATCCGGTGAATCCGTCGAGGCCCAGGAATGCGCCCGAAGCCGTCATGTTCTCCGTCGCCCCGTCCGAATAGACGTGCAGGGTGTGGCCGGGGCCGAGGGTGGTCTGCGAGGGTTCCACCTCGAACATCTCGTCGATGCCGACCGGCAGGCCGACCGCACAGGTCAGGGTATCGATCGCCCCGCCCGGCGATTGCAGCAATGCCTCGCAATGTCCGGCGGAGGCATAGGTCAGTCGGCCGGTCGCCGGGTCGGCGATGCCGAGCCAGATGGTGACGAACCAGCAATCCTCGTTGTTGTGCGCGAGGATGCCGTTCACGCCGCCGAGAACCGCCCGGACGAACGTTCCGGGTTCGGCGGCCGCATCGACGGCCACGGTATGCGAGAAGAGACGCACGAGATCGCGCACCCGCGCCGCGTAGATCGCCGCGGGCGCACCCTTGCCGCAGGCATCGCCCATCACCAGCACGATCCGGCCCGACGGAAGCGTGAAGTAATCGTAGAAATCGCCCCCCACCTCGAATGCGGGCGCGATGATACCGGCGAGATCGCATCGTCTGATCCCGCCGCTGCCCGGCACCGAGAGCGACTCCTGCGGGCACAGCGAACGCTGAATCTCGGCGGCCTTGCGCAGATCCGTCTCGATCCGGGTGCGGTGCTGCTCCAGCAGGGCATCGGTCTCGCGGCGGTCCAGCAACTGCTTCATGCGCGCGGCCAGCAGCGGCTCCTCGATAGGTTTGGGCAGATAGTCGAGAGCGCCCAGTTCCAGCCCCTTCACGATGGTTTCCATATCCGTCAGGGCTGAGACGACGATGATGTTCAGCGGCGTTTCCGTCCGGGCCAGATCGAGGTTTTCCAGCACCTCCAACCCCGTCATCCCCGGCATCATGATGTCGAGGAATACCAGATCGTAGGTCTTCGCCGCAATCCGCTCCAGCGCCTGCGGCCCGTCCTCCGCCTCGTCGACGTCGAAATCGCCCAGCATCGACAGGATCGTGTCGAGGGTGAAGCGGTTTTCCTCGATATCGTCGACGATCAGGATCCTGTATTTCTGCATGGGTCGGTCCTTTACGTTTCGGAGGTCTGGCCGGCGTGGGCGGGCAATCGGACCGTGAAGCACGCCCCCTTGCCGGGGGTCGATGTCGCGATGATGTCGCCCTTCATCCGCCGGGCCAGTTTGCGGCTGATCGACAGGCCCAGCCCCGTGCCGCCGTACTTGCGGGCGGTCGAGCTTTCGGCCTGCTGGAAGTCCTGGAACAGTTTGGCCAGTTGCGCCTCGTTCATGCCGATACCGTTGTCGGAAATGCGGATTTCCAGCGTGTTGGCATCGGCGGCGACCGCGGTGACGGCGATCGCGTCGTCCTTCGTGAACTTGGCCGCGTTCGACAGCAGGTTGAGGAGGATCTGGCGGATGCGCGTGGGGTCGCCCCATACGTCGGGCAGGTCGGGGGGAGGGGCCCACGTGACGGTGTTGCCGTTCTTCGCCGCCAGCGGTTCGGCCATGGCGATCGCTTCCCCGATCAGGGCGGCGAGGGAATGGCGCCCGCTTTCCATCTCCATCTTTCCCGCCTCGATCTTCGACAGGTCGAGCACCTCGTTGATCATGGACAGCAGATGCCGCCCCGCCGTCTTGATGCGTCCCAGGCTTTCGGAGCGTTTCTCGGGGGACAGGCGGTCGTGGTTCTTGTCGATCACGTCGCTAAGGCCGATGATCGTGTTGAGCGGCGTGCGCAGTTCATGGCTCATGACGGCGAGAAAACGGGATTTGGCGGCGTTCGCCTCGACCGCTTCGTCACGGGCTTTCTGCGCGACCTTCGACAGGTCTTCCAGCTCCACCGTGCGCTGTTCGAGGAGCGAGCGCTCCTCCGTCAGTTCGCGCATGCTGTCGGCCTGTCGCTGGCGCAGATCGTTGAAGGACGCGACGAGCACGCCCAGCTGGTCGCCCGACTTCCATTCGATGGGCTTGTAGGCCGTTTCCCGCGCCGCGTGGAACGATCCGCGCTCCGAACTGCGCGTGACTTCGAGGATGGGCCGCAGGATCAGCTGATTGAGCGCCAGCGCCGTGCCGACGATCAGCGCCAGCGCCATGGGGATCGACGCCCACAACGTCCCGTAGAACTGCCGCCGGTTGTCGTCGCGCAGTGATTGCAGCGTATAGGTCATCGTCAGTTCGCCCAGCGTTTCGGGCGTCTCGGAGTTGCGCTCGTGGCTGATGGGAAAACGCTCGGTGCGGACGGCACCGGGGTTCGCCTCCTCCGCACCCGGGTTGGCAAGGGTGATCGAGAACGCGCTGTCGGGGTCCGCCTCGCCGTCGGCCAGCTCCATGCTCGACACTTCGAGGATATTGGGGATCAGCAGCAGCGAATCCACAATCGCCTGCGCCTGGGCGATGTTGTAGTTCCAGAACTCCCCGGACAAGGCATCCGCCGTGCTCTGCCCCACTTCCTGAAACTGCGCGACGGCCCGCTCCACGGCCTTCTGCCCCGCGTTCAGCTGGACCAGCCCCAGCCCACCCACCGTCAGCAGGACCGTCAGCGGCACGATGATGAGCAGGAATTTCACCTGCACCATCGTGCGGGACCACAGCTTGCCGATCACCTGACCAGCTCGGGAATCCAGGCTCCGTCGACCGCCTTGTTCGCGCTGACGAAGCCGGTGATGTCGCCGAACTGGTCGAAATCGACGGGGCCGGAAGCCCCCTGGTAGTTTATGACCGTGCCTTCGGACAGCAGGGTGCGGGCCTTTTCGAATTCGCCCGGATAGATCGTTTCGCCCTCGGGGCCGGAAATCGCGCGAAGACCGGAAGAAATCGCGCTCCGCTCCGCCGATCCCGCCGCCTCGATGGCCAGCGCCATCATGAACACCGCGTCGTAGGAATTGGGAACGAAGGGGCCGGAAGCCTTGATCCCGGCGGGGTCGGCGAATGCGGACCATGCCTTGAACCCCGCGCGATCCTCGTTCGACGACGAGGCGATGATGACGGTCTTCTTCGCCCCGTCCTCGCCCAGAATCTCGATGATGTCGTCGGACAACAGGCCATCGGTGCCGATGATCGTGTCGAATGCGTCCGAGGCGAGGATGTTCTTCAGGAACTCCGACCCGCTGGAGCCGTAATAGGCGAACAGGGCCACATGCTCCGACCCGCTCGCCAGCGCCTCGACCTCGCGGATGTAGTCGGGCCGGTCGGGCTGGTGCGCCTGGTTGACCGCGACCGTGCCGCCCAGCTCGACGAAGGCATCGGTGAAGACATCGGCCAGCCCGGTGTTGTAGGCGTCGTTCGCGAAGCTGACGGCGACGTCCTCGATCCCGTTCTCGTAGGCATACTTCGCCATCGCGCGCCCCTTGAACGTATCCGAAACCGCCGTGCGGAACACCAGATCGTCGTCACGCAGCAGCGTGATCAGCGGCGAGGCCGACGCGACGGACAGCGTCACCACCCCGGCGGGGATCGAGACGGAGCGCGCCTGTCGCAGGGTCGCGCTGGAGCAGGTCGGGCCGATCAGGGCGGCGACCCCGTCCTTCTCGATCAGGTCCGTGACCACCTCGACCGCCAGGTCGGCGTCGCAGGCGGAATCGGCGAAGACCAGCCTGAACGGTCCGCCCAGCACGCCGCCCTGCTCGTTCACGTGGGCCGCCGCCAGTTCCGCCCCCTTGCGCATTTCCGCCGCCAGATCGGCGATCGAGCCGCTCAGCGCGAAGGGTGCGCCGATCTTCGTTTCGGCCCGCGCATCGCCCGGCGATCCTCCCCAGAGAACGAGTGCGCCCGCCGCCATCAGTGATCTCAGCATGATATGCCCCTATTCCTTGATCAGGATCGTCAGGTGGTTCCAGCCGTTGACCCGCGCGTAGCTGCATTCGTCCGCGAGGTTCTGTACCAGGAACACGCCCAGCCCCCCGATCTCGCGGTCGTCCAGCTCATGCTCCGTATCGGCCTCGGGCGTGTCGTTCAGCGGGTCGAACGCCCTGCCGTTGTCGAGGATTTCGAGCGTGTGGGCGCGGGCCTCCACATCCGCCGTCGCCCGCACCGTCACGGTGCCCGCATCGCCGGTCGGGAAGCCGTAGAAGAGCGCGTTGGACGCGATCTCCTCCATCGCGAGGCGCAGCTTGTAGGCCGCCGAGGGGTCGATCCCTTTCGCCTCGATCCACTCGCCCAGCCATCCCGTCAGTTCGCCAAGGTTCTCGACCTTGTTGGGAATCGATTTTTCCGCCGATATGCCCATTGTTCTACTCCGCTACCGCTGCGCGGGCCGAGGCCGCATCGTCCGCGATCTTGAGGAATTTCTCGAACCCGCTGATCTTGAGGATACCGCGCACGTCGTCCTGCACGCTGTGCAGCACGAAGCGGTCGCCGTGCCCGCGCATCGACTTGGCGGTATAGATGATGACACGCAGGCCGAAACTGGAGACGTATTTCAGGCCCGCCATGTCGAACACGATGCGCGGTTCGCCGCCCGCGATGGTGTCCTTCACCTGCGCCTCCAGCGTCCCGGCCGTCATGCTGTCCAGATCTCCGGACAGGCCGAAGGTCGTGATTCCGTCGTCGATCGTCGTGTCAATTTCCAGAGGCATCGTCACTCTCGGTTGGCTTGGTTTGGGGGAAGACCGAAATCTCGTCGAACTGTGCGCCAGCTTTCAGGTCGGCGACGTAGGCGGTACCGTATTCCAGCCCGATCTCGTAGAGTTCCTCGAACCGGTCGAACGACGTGATCGAGATGTTGGGCGGCACGGGCGGGTGCAGCAGCAGGTCGGCGCGGTTGACCGCGTCCTGCAGGCTGGAGGTGCTGTTGAGCATCATCGAACCGGCAAGCACGTCGCCCAGACGCGGAAAATCGTCGCCCCCGCGCAGGTGCAGGCGGGTCAGGGCGGCACCGAAGGGGCCGGGCATGTCGGCATACCCTGTCCTGAGCCGCCGGTCGGTGGGCAGGCGGAACGTCACGCCGACATAGCGGCCCTCGTAGCGTTCGTGCGCCGCCATGATCGGGAAGTTGTCGGTGACGCTGCCATCGACATAGGCGCAGCCGTCGCGGATGTAGGGGGGCAGGATGCCGGGCAGGGATGCGGTCATGCGCATCGCCTCCCACGCCGGGCCGGTGGTCACCACTTCGGGCATCGCCCGGGACAGGTTGGTGACGGTCGCATGGACCGGGATCATGCTTTCCTCCAGCCGTCGTCCCTCCGCCATCTCGCGGATGGCCTGGTCGAAGCGGGTGGGGTTTATCAGGCTGTAGAGCGGCAGCGTGTACGCCTTGAACGGGTTCCGGTCGACGAAGACGGTGCGGAACTTGTGCGTCAGCTCCTCCGGCGTCTCGCCGAGGGCATACCCGATCGAGATGCACGCGCCGACCGACGTGCCGCCGATGGTGTCGATCGGGAAGTCGCCGTCGTGCAGCGCCTTGATGATCCCGCAATGGATCGCGCCGAGCGAGCCGCCCCCCGCCAGGACCAGGTTGACCGCCCGCCCCAGCGCCATGCGCGCGATCGACCGCCAGCGCCGGGTATCGCGCAGGTGCACGCGGTAGTGCCAATCCGGCTCGAAAGCCTTCCAGATGTTCAGCGAACGGGGATCGAACGCCCCCGCCCCGGTGCGCACCAGCACGAGGCCCAGATCCTTCGTGTCCCGCTTCACGAACTCGCCGAACCACCCCGGGAGCGCGCCGGTATCGTCGCGCACGGCCAGGATGAGGGTATCGACCTGCCCCGCGACCTTCTGCGCCCAGGCGATCGGATCGTCCGAGGTGACGGTGTAGAAGATGACGTCGTTCTCGCTCTCCAGCTGGGCGAACAGGTCGGAAGCCACCGCCCCGTGCAGCCCTTCGGTCGAACGCGGCAGCCCGCCGAGACGACAGAAATCGTCGCAGGTATAGCGCGTCACGCGGGCCATCCTCGCGAAGGTCGACATCATGCCGTCGAAGATCGGTTTCGCCTCGCTGCGCAGATCCTCGAAGAGGAAGATCCCGACCTGTTTCTTGATGCCCAATGCCGAGCGGTCGATGCCGGTTGCGGGCACCGGCGTCACGGCACCCAGGAAATGCGACAGGAACACCGGGTAGGCCGCGACCAGCGCATCGAGATCGCGGCGCTTCAGCGCGTAGATCAGGCAGTCCTTTTCGGCCACCAGCGAATGATCGCGGGGGCAGGCATGGAAGAAGCTGTTCCACCCCGCCACCTCGCCCCGGACGACATGGCCTCGGAAAAGATCCCCCTCCATCATCGCCAGCCGACCGGCACCGATGAAGAACACCAGGTCCGACGGTTCGCCCTCGCGGTAGATGGATTGCCTCGCGGGGATGCGCCGTGGTTCCAGCACCTCGATCAGGGCCGACATCTGTTCGAGGGGAAGGTCCCCGAGGCAGGCGAGGGATTCGACGACGGATATCTGGTCGTGGCTGTCCAAGGTATCGCTCTTCAGGTAAGCATGGAGTCTCGCGCGGTCCTCATGGTCACATGACGATCGGTGCTTCGACGGCTGACGATATCTGCCGAACTTCATAGCCCTTTCCCCGCGCCCTTGGATAGCCTTGACTTGAAGTCCCGCCGCCCCGACAATCTGCGGAATGACGAAACCGGAGGCGGCCATGACGCTCGATATCGAAACGACGGATCGGGACGGCGCATGGATCGTTTCGCCCGACGGCAAGCTCGACACCCTGACCGCCGGACGGCTGGAGACGGTCCTGACCGAGGGGATCGCCGAACGCGGCGGTACGGTCGTGCTGGCAATGGACGGGGTCGAGTACGTTTCGAGCTTCGGCCTGCGCGTGATCCTCAAGGCGGCGAAGCAGGCCAGGGCGGCGGGCGGCAGATTCTGCGCGAGCGGATTGCAGGACGACGTGATGAACGTGTTCCGGCTGAGCGGCTTCCTGAAGATCCTGGAAGTCCACCCGGATCTGGAAACCGCTCTGGCGGCGTGATGCGCCGCGCCCCGGCCATGTGCCGGGATCCGTGACGACCGGGGCCTAGACATCGTGGGGCACCGCCTGCAACCGCCGCGCGAAATCGCGTAGCAGGGCGCTCTCCAGACCGGGGATGCTGTCGAGCAGATCCTCGAATTGCGCCTTCGACAGCCGCGCGATCCGCGTCTGGCCGCGCGTCGTCACGTCGAAAGGCTCCGGCAGGCCCGTCAGCACGCTCAGTTCGCCCGACAGCACGATGCCCAGGCTGTCGGAGGCAGTGCCCGCGCGCAGCATCACCTGACCGGGGGGCAGGAGCGCGCCGGTGGCCAGGAACCCGATCAGCTTCAGCTTCTCGACCGGCAACGTGCGAAAGGCGGGGGCGATCCGCAGGGTCGCGACCGTATCGTCCAGCGGTCCCGTCATCCCGTTTTCTCCAGGAGCACGCCTTGCCCCTCCTCGATGATCGTCCCGCCGCTCACCATCAGCACGCGGTCGAACAGGCTGGCATTTTCGGGGTATGCCAGAATGGCGATCAGGCCGCCCGGCTCGTCCTTCAGAGCCTCCAGCATTACCCGTTCTCCCCGCACTCCCAGAGGCTCCAGCGCGCGGTTGAGGACGAGGATGTCCGATCGCTTCAGCACCGCGCGGGCCAGTGCGATCTTCTGGCGCTGCACCGGTGTCGTCTCCTGTCCGCCCTGTCCGATCTCGGATGACAGACCGGCCTGCACGACCCGGTCCCTGAGATCGAGTCCGGCGACCACTTCCATGATGACATCATGCATGCGGGTGCGGCCGTCCACCGCCTCGATCCGCACCTTGCCGAACAGCATGTTCTCCAGGATCGAGGCATCGGGCGTATATTCGTCGATCTCGTAGGGCGAGAAATGCGCGTCGATCTCGGTCGCGACCGCTTCGTGCAGGGGCAGGCGGCACCCGACCATCCGCGATTGCCGTGCCTCGTCTAGCAAGCCGAGCCGGTCGCGCGGTTCGACATAGCGTAGGGCGAAGCGCAGCAATTGCGACCGGTCGCGGACATTGTCGCGCGAGAACGGCGTATTGCGCCGCGCCAGCGCGCCCAGTTCATCGCTGTCGACGAGCGGGGTGCCGCGCAGGAGGGCCGTATCGCCATCCGCCGCGTCGATCAGTTCGGTCAGGGTCGCGGCGATCCGCGTGCCCATGTCCAGCAGGTCGGGCATGATGCCCGCCCTGTCGAGCACCTTCCTGACCTGCGGCCTGAACATGAACGCTTCGAGCGCCCTCTCGTCGCGGGCCGCCGCGAAGATCAGGTTCGACGCGACCGATGCCTGCGCCGTGTAGCGTGTCCCGTCGAATGGCTCGACGAGGCCGTGGTGCACCTCCTCCTCGATCCAGAAGCGCAGGATCGCGCGGGCCTGCACGACCTTGCGCGCCATCTTGGCATTGGTCGCGGGGTCGAGATACGCCCCCAGTCCCATCTCGAACACGTCGTCGTACAGATCGAAGCGCCGGAGGACGTCGAAGAGGCGCGCATCCAGCGCGGTGGGGTCGCCCAGCCTTGCCGCCGGGAGGTCGAGCCAATCGGCCCGGGGGTCCGTCGCGGTATTGCCCGTACGCCGCGCCTCGACCGGATCGAAGTCGTCGAACACCGAGCCGTGCGCGTCGGCCCGGTTGCGGATGCCGCAGAGCAATGCGTCGCGCAGGGATGTCTTCGGAAAGTAGGTGCCTGCCCCGACATAGGCGATGCTGCGGTTGAACACCGCATCGGGCAGGGTCGCCATGTCCCGCTCGCCCAGAAGGATCTGCCCCTCGACTGGCGGCGTCAGGCGCGCGACCGCCGTGCCAATCATGGCTAGCGCGCGCGGATCGTCGCCGACGATGGCCAGCCGCGCCCCTTTCTCCACCCCGAAATCGGCATTCGCGACGGTGACCCGGTCCGGGCCGTCCCCCAGGGAGACGGCCCGGAACCGCACGGTCGGTTCGGGCCTGTCTTCGGCGGAGGGGCGCACCGCTTGCATCTCGGGCGCGTCCATGTCCTTGGGCGAGAAATGCATGACGACCTGGCTGTACTTGACCTGTGCGTCGATACGCTGCTGGTCCCAGTGCATCAGATCCTTGATGGGCGGCGGAGAATCGCGATACGCGGCGATGACCGCCACGAGCTGCCCCACGTCCAGCGTACCCGTGATCACCATGTACCCGCCTGCGAGATAGAAGACGAAGGGCGTCAGTTGCGTGGCGAAATTGTTCAGGAACTTCAGCAACAGCTTCACACGCAGGTATTCGTCGCGGATGTCGTACAGCTCGCCCAGGCGATAGCTGACATCCGCGCGCTGCCAGTTCGAGCCGTCGTTCGTGCGGATCTCCGGCAGGCCCTCGACGATCTCCGCCACACGCCCGGCGAAGGCGCGGGACAGGCCCTGCCGCATCAGGTCCGGGTGCAGGAACCGGCGGCGCAGGCGCGAGATGATCCCCACCTGCAAGACGGCCAGAAGGATCGCGATCATCCCCAGCGTCGCGTTCTGCATCAGGATGAATGTCAGCGCCGTGCCCGCCTGTGCCAGCAGGAACAGCGGCGACGCGCAGGCCTCGCCGATGAAGCCGCCCAGGGGCGACACCTCGATATTGATCATGTTGGCAACTTCGGTCGGCTTCATCCGCCGGGCGTGGCGCTGTGGAAAACGCAACACCCGGTCGACCAGCTGGAACCGCATCCGGCGCAGCAACCGTTCGGCCAGGCGGCCCTTGTAGAGGTTGATGTAGAACTTTAACCCACCGTTGATCGCGATCAGGGCCAGCAAGGCCAGGGACAGCATGGCCAGGTGCGCATAGCGGTCGAGCGGCACCCCCTCGAACAGCGTACGGCCCGGCAGGCCCAGCCATTCGACGGAAGGGATATGGATGCCGAAGAACACGGCGTGCGTGTCGGCGTAATCGTGGCTCGCCTGCATCAGCGGGCCGTTCACGATCTCCTTGGGCAGGCTCAGGCTGAGATAGTAGGTCGGGATCGCGGCGAACACGACGACGGCGATCCAGATCTGCTGACGCAGCGAATATTGCCAGATGTATCCCAGAATCGTCTTGTTCACCATGCCCCCCGTCGATCGAGCGACATTAGGGCAGTACGGCAGGCGCAACTACAT
>JAUKWC010034746.1:0-16605 GCA_032356245.1 Endocladia muricata
GGACTGTGTAGAAAAGTGTTGGTGAGGGGTAGGGGAGGGGGATTACTGCAACGTTGTCAAAGAAACGTAGGGATTGGGGCTACCTGAGTTATAACTACATGTGTACTACAGGACTGAAGCGAACCATACGACAGAAATACGTGAGAAAGGAAGGCTGATGTACATTGGACGAATGGTCGCATATGAGGTCGTATGGCCTCGCAGAGTATAAAGCCAACTATTGAGTCATAAACTATTATTTCTTTTCTTTTGTTTACTTCTTGCTTAAGTGACGTCTCGTACGTTCAGTAACTCAGGAAGGATGAAGTTGTTTAGATTCATCTCCATTAGAAGCGAAAATTCCATCGAGTATCTTCATAAGTATCCACCTATGCAAAACCACGCCTTCCACTTCCGACTCCCGCTGCAGTTTTGGAGCATAAAATTATGCTTCCGCTCGTCCTGCGGCCTTTTTAAGCGAGTAAAGATGCATATGTCCTGACGGCTGGAAAAACATGGAGGTGTTGTGATCCATAGAAGATGTCGGTGTGTTCAAGGTCGAGGACAGAATCGGTACTAGTGTTCACGTCAGATCAGGTACTGGAGATAGTTTTATGGTGGCGCCGATGCGATCAGTGCAACCCAAACCGAGAGAGAGTCTGAAAAACGGGACTGGATATATATTCCCCACCGATCCCTAGAGTTTTGCAGGATTGCAGAATCAGCCAGATGCTTGAGAGTAGGGTGCTGTCCCTAACTTTGTCACCCGAGTGGGCGGACAATATCACGGTGCCATGAAAAGCACAGGTTCAAGTTTTTGTCGTGCGGTCGACGAATTCGACAGTATGGTGTCGACCTGAGCTAAAATTACGACAAACAGAACTCGCCCTACTTGAAGCAATGCTTCAGGGATCAATGGTCCACCTGATAAGACTATAGCTGGAAGCTCTCACCACACATCACTGACTACTTTCGACCATTACCTACGGAAATTAGCCTATTGTCATTTAAACCCGTGGTTGGCTCTGTAGTCCTTTTCGATTTTATTGCAAACTTATAAAAACAATGTGTTTAGAGTAGCTAGCGATAGATTTTGATGAATATCAAATGGTACTTTGAATATTCATCCGAGGTGGCATGCATCGCCATGCGCGCCGCAATGTCCCATCAGAAGGCCAATCAGCCTGCTGTTCTAGGAACGAAACTGTGGCAAGGCGATAGGCGCGACTGCTGCAAGTCATGATGCCTGTGTAAACGTTGCAGTCTGATTAGTACGATCTTGTGCCCGGGAAGGGGATAGAACAGGCTCTAATTGCAAACCAGGTCTACTTGGTGAATTCGTATCAAGGAAATCACCGCTGGCTTTATCGAAGAGAATACACGGCTTTCATAAGACTACATCTGACTCTTGCGATCGCGTCGTGCTCAAGAGTCGACCTCGTCGTCGTCTTCGTCTCCAGCATGCTTTTAGGCAATTTGCTTACCATTTCTTCACTGTCCATCATGTGGGGGTACCCCAGATAGGTCCCCACCTCAGGGCTTACTGCATCTACCGTATTACGCGAAGAACGACCTACATTCTACAGACCTGGTCGTGTATCCCTAGTATCTGTGTTTCGTTGCAATGCGACGATGAGCAGCTACTGCTGGTTAGACGACAGTACATGCTGCTGCTATGTACGACAGCCTGACACGACTACCCCAGATATTATGTAGGACCGGGGCACCGTTACAGTAACGATAGACACTGTTCTGCAGTCTTCAGAAGTCTAGTTTGGTAATTACAGCAGAAATGCGACGGGCAGTAGAAGTCTAGTGCACAGGGATGCTGCGTGAAGTATTGCGACGTACAGAAGTACATCTCTTGTGGCTATTGGACATTCGGCGTCATGAGGCCAATTTTCAAGTCGAAATATAAAATCAGTAGGAATGTTTTTTAACTCCTTTTTGCCCAAGCGACGCCCTGTAGTGTTAACAGTTCAGACAGGCTAGAGTTGTCCAATTTCACCGAAAGTAGGAGCGAGATTTCCACCGAATATCCCAAAGAGTCCTCAATTTTCAAAAACCATGTCTCCTACCTCCGACCCCTGTCGTATCATTGGATCGCGAGCTCATACTCGCGCTCGCCTTATAACCTCCGACTCAAAGTGTCTGCAGATGTACGGTGCCAACTACAAGGGCAAGAAAGTCTCTGGAACCGTCAGAGAGGTCAAGAAGTCGAAGGTCAACGGCAGAAAGTTCATTGGTGTTAACATGAACTGGGAGCTCGCCGATAGTATCAAGGTCATGTTACTGTGGCTGACAAACATCAAAGTAGGAGAGAGTTCGGAAAACGCCACTGAAACGGGAATTCCGATTACCCCTCAGAGCTCTGAGCAAATGGTAAGTTAGTCAAGTAGTTCTGAATCGGGCGTTGCCGTAGTCCTCGCCACACACATGGATGCGGAGAGACAAGATGTAACAAGGAGTACATACCGATATGCATCTGGACCGGTCGTTGAGGTCAATGGTGCACTGTTGAATCGTGCCGAAGTCACACTGGAAACGAATAGCTTCATTTACACAATGCTTTGGAAGATTATTGGTCTAGTCGAAGAGGTTGTGACTGAGATCCCCTACCCTATATCACTGGCCCCATCGGACTACTTCATGTGGATGCTCTCGAAGTGAAATCCGAATAGCACGGTTATGAGGACAAACAGGGAACTGAAAAGCGAGTGTTTCGAGACGATAAATAAAGGTGAGCATTTTCGATATTTCAGGACTCTTTTCCTGATGACAAGATACCACTTCAGCAATTGCAGCAAACTGTGGAACAACATCACGAGCAGCAAGAACTTTCCATCTGCGCGTTTTGGTGACATAATGCCTCGAAACCGTTTCGAGCAGCTCTGCACCTCCCTCGCATCTATTGGAGCCGGAAGCAGCGCTGAGACTATGGATCGGAGATGGAACCAGGTCAAAGGTTTTATTGATGCAATTAATGATCATCGGGTCCCAAAAGCCAAGCAGTCTCACCACATATGCGTCGATGAGAGTATGGAAAGGTGGTGCGGGCTGGGGGGGAGCTGGGTTCATATTAACATTCCACATTATGTGTCACTCGATCGAAAGCCAGAAAGTAGATGTGAAATCAAATCAGCTTGCTGCCATGTAAGTGGCATCATGATTCGTCTTGAACTAAAAGTATCAGCGGATGATGTTCGTAGAGTACTGGCTCTCCAATTTGGGCTAGGCCCACAGCGCTACTTTAGCCGAAATGTGTACTGTGTACAAGCGACATGGCCGGTGGCGGACAGTGTCAATCACTGATACGACGGCGTGCGCTCCTGCCCCGCGCACTGTACTAACCCACGTGGCACGCTTGTGCGTGCTAATTTATCTGTGATTCGATTTATTTGATGTGAT
Organism: Endocladia muricata; assembly: GCA_032356245.1. Classification (NCBI taxonomy): domain Eukaryota; phylum Rhodophyta; class Florideophyceae; order Gigartinales; family Endocladiaceae; genus Endocladia; species Endocladia muricata. The sequence goes on from JAUKWC010034746.1 coordinate 3,388, forward strand.
TTATTTACCACTCCCTGCCCCGTGGCACGGTAATGTGTAGTGGTAGTTGTAATATCTAGTTGTAATTGTAATTTACTTGCGCGGATGAGCCGCCGGCGTGGGACCTGGCATGTCTATGTATTTCAACGCTTATAAAGAAAAATATCTTTTCATAAACCAGGTCGCCGGTAAGGGGGTGGTTGACTGTAAAGTCTACGAAGTCTTGGCATGCACCCGCCGCTTATTGACCTGGATCCCCCGCTCCCCCTTCCCTTCAAGCGAGCGCGTTGTCTCTGGTGGTACGCCATATCGCTCCGAGCGACCGAATCGGGATTTTTCGGCAAGGCCTCACGCCCCTCTCGGTAAGACTCTACCGCATGTGTCTCTTGATGCGTCGCGCTGGGCTATTACCCTTGCTGGAAGACTTGCAGCGCGCGCCTTCCCGAAATCCAGTTCGACTACGGGCTACGTCCTTCGCACGGCCAGGGAGCATTCGGGAGGTCGGGACTCCTACCGCTATTTGCAGAGCACCAACTTGGCTGTAGACGAATAAGTCTTTCTACGATCCTTACCGGTTGTGTGACTTCCCGCGATAGTCGTAAAATACTCCAAGGACTGAGTATAACTTCGTACTCACGCCGCTGCAGAGCACGCCACGAGAGCGATTCCCCTCATCCGGATACTATCCATTCGGTTGAATGCTATCCATGAATTAGCCTCAGCCACCTCCCCTGTGTTACACCACGGCGTCTGTATTTCCGGAAATGGACGCGGATGTCCACTGGGTGCATTACGAGGTCTGGTAATACCTGTGGTTTACTACACAGTCAGCAGTTCCAGGTCTAGTATTACTAGACTCAAACTTCCTCCAGGTGGACTTCCGAGTGTAGTATTCCAAGATTTGGACTTGTACTAGGTGAAAGTCGGGACCCAGTATTACCAGACCCGGACTTCCACCAAGGGGACGTGCAGATCTAGTAAGACTAGACTTCGGGCTGCACTTTTCGAAATTCCTGGTCCAGTAGTACTAGCTGATATACTACGGGCTGGGCTAGTTCAGGATGCAGTCGTACTGCACAGCGTACTGCGACTTGTGGAAGTGCATTCCTAGTTTCACTGTTCAACAACTGCACTTCTCGCAGTTCCGAATGCAGTATTGCTGCGTTCGGAACTGCGTAAAGTGCATCTGCGCATTGCGCTTACTGAATCTAAACTGAGCGTTCACTGCGAGCGGTGAACGTCCGGTCTCGTTCTAATACATTTCCGTACTGGGACATGAATAGTCCGTGTAGGGTTTTTAGATGGATCTATGCTATCCCCATCATGCCCCACCATCACCCCTACTCCCTTGCCCTCTCCACCTCCAACAGCCCACACTCCCCGCATCGCATCACACGTGACGCGTCTCGCCACTAATCAACGACGCCTCTCATCCCGCCCAAACCCTCCGAGCACGTGCGAATACCGTTCCGAATACGCGCTGCTTACTTGCGCACGCCGTCGCATGACAAGGAAAAACCATCGCTTAGTACTTGATGTTGACAGCAGGGTACCTTTGTAGATTTGACGAGGTGGCGTCCCGCGTCGGTGCGGTTTAAATAGCGCCCGTCGCAGGTTTTTGCGTTCTAGAGGTTTGCCGCCGTTCCTTGAAAGTATCCTAGGCCGTACGAAAATTTGAAATGTTTTCAATTAGGGACGGTACCGTTTCATTGATTTTCGATTCCTACCTCTCGTTCTAGTAGCCGTCGGCGAAGGCAAGATATTCTCTCGCCGACACAGCCAGTAGCGTGCGTATATGTCGAATAGTAGGCTCCGTCTTCTACCTTGACCACTTCTGCGTGGACGAGACCTGCACTAAGTTTCGTGGACGCGGGAGTGCTCGCGAGCGGACCTACCGTCTTGTACTTAGTGAAAACAAGAAGACAGCTCCACCTGTGGAAAACGTCCTCCCTCTCCGTTCTCCCACTCATCCCGCCAGCCATTCTCCTTGTAGCCAGCTTTGCCAGCCCTCAATATGCTCTGAAAATTTCGGCACTGCCTCTACTCGTCCTCCGACGCGTATTCCCTTTCCAAACACGAGCAATGGTGTCACTTCCGAACACACCGACCGGCCAAGTTCGTCCTTACTTCTCCGCAAGGTTCACCCGGCCGAGAATCTCCTGTCCACTACGATGAGAACGCTCTTTCTGATGAGCCTCCGTCGCCTCTGCTTCCCTTGCTCCCATTCCTGTGTCATCCTGATGCAGAACCAACCACAAGTATGACCGATCTCCTCGTACAATCTATCGAAGGTTCTCTTGCCAAATGTAGAGAGGACTGCGAGCCCGCGCACGGTTGACGAGATCATCTCTATCCTGAGGGATCCCGGCTCCTCTCTCTCGCGCGCTTTGGAGACCGCATTCGCTCCTCACAGGAGTATCGCTCCCTCACATTTGCTGTTGTGGAGAAGGAGCTTCACGATCGGGGCCTCTCCGCAACTCGTGTGTTGGACCACAGCGGTATGTCCTTCGGAACTGCATACTCCCGGGACCCTGTCGAGATCCTGCGAAAGCGAGTAGCGCAAGCTTATAAAGAGTCTTGCTACTTCCGCCGTCGTGGTGGCCCCCCGCGGAGCGGCACGCATCTTTTCGTGCATCTCCTGCAGATTGAAGTGCACAAAAAAGCTTGCCCAGACCTCACGGAAGAAGTCACGTGGAGCGAGCGCGAGGGTGCCATCTGGGACACCACGAGGTCGGGGACCCACTTGTTTATAGGTTGCATACAGTTCTATACGGATAAGTCCCCCACTACACCTAAAAACAGCGCCCTCTTTGCCTATCCCGTGCATCTCACTCTCCTCAACTTTAATGCCACTTCCCGCCGACGCTGCGTAGTGTCCCGGAACACCGTCGTCGGCTATGTTCCTGTCCAGCTCCTTCCTACGGTGGGTGATAGATTCTTTTAAGTCCTTCCACCTTCTTCGACTGCTCGCGCATCAGACACCAATAACTCCATACTACACTTCACCCTGCACTCTTTGCTATCGCCTCTGTATGAAGAAGCCGTCGTAGGCTTCAAATGCTCAGATGCCCACCATCGTCTCTGGAAATGTCACCCACTTCTCACCAGCTACTGTCGCGGACATACACGATGCAAAGGAGAACGTCAGCACTCGATAAGGCACAAAAACCAGCCGACACTGCCACCGTTGCGAAGAACCTTCAAATCTCCTCACTTCGTCTCCCTCCTTCCCGCCGCGCACCACGCAGTGCACCATACATCTTCGCAGAAAAGTGGCTGGCCTCGAGGGCGACGCCGCTGCTCATGTGGTGCTGAGCAAACCGACTCAGGCAGGAGCTACAACCGCACAGGCGCGACAAACCCTTGCCACCTCCTCCCCGCGGAGGTTGCCATGCTTTCTGGAAATATGTCCCCTGCTGCTGTCCGATTTCTGTCTCGACATGCACTCCATTTTCGGTGTCGAACCGCTGCACAACTCCCACCTCGGCATCTCCAAGCTAAGCAAGACCTCCATACTTTTTAGGCTCGACTCCCCCGTCCTATTCGCAGCGCAAGCTTCCACTGGCAACAGTCAGAAGCAGCTCAGAATCATCCTCATTGCTCTCCTTCGCGGAGTCAACACAGTTATTGCTGCTATTGAGAGGGACTTCTACGTTCTCGGCCTACAGGTCGACTTCTCCACCTCCGAAAAAGGCAGTCGCCTGAACGGACTCTATATCAATGAAGGAGTCCGCAGCCTGCTGGAGGCCAAACACTACAAGTCCGTTGACACAGTCTTTCTGATTATCTTAGGAATCATAGACCGTTGCTGTGATGAAGCTGACTCCGCGCCTCTTGCATCTATTTGCGCTCAGAACTCAGACATGCTAATAATCAGCTCGAGACAGAAACTGAAGAAGTACTGAAGCTTTGCTGCGGCTCATAACGTAGAGGACCGTGTCAATGAGTGTAAAGCCTCCATGATCTACACCCTCCGGGGACTACCATCCGACCAGGCTCAAGACCCTCAAGTTTCATCTTCTTGCCCACCTTGCAGATCACATCCGCAACTTTTGAGGCCTACGACATGTAGATGGGGGTGTCTATTAACGCGCTCACACTGCATTCAAGCAAGACTACCGCCGCACCTCCAAAAGAAGGGAAACAGCCATGGCCGAAACCGTCCGCCGAATCCACCATTCTGAAAACCTTGCTAATATGCGAACTCAAGTTGGCTCCGTCCCCCCATTGCGTCGCCTCACAACCCCGCACCGAAATCTAAACAACAGGCACGGGGCTCACCTTGCCAGGGAAGGCTTCAGAATGTATCTCCGCGAACTCGCTCATTTGAGAACCGTCGCCACGCCGCTTCTCGGAAACGAGGAAGGCCGCCTCACCGCTACGATGCTCCAATCACTACGCGGAGAAGTTCCCCACATCTGCATCGATCTGCTCGTCCAACTTGGTGGCCAAGGCACCACTGCTGCTGGATCTTGTCTGCGCCGAGCTTCTCCAGCAACATTCGGACTACACATGTGACACTCTCCAAATTACTATCGTCAGAAGTGGTTACCTTCTCGGCGCCTTCTCTCTTTCCGTCAACAACTATGATCCCGATTTGAACGTCATTCGGCTCGACCCAATGCGGAACCATGTCAGTGAGCGCCTTTACGGCCATAGTGGCTTCGGCTCGACGAGTTGGTAGCGATTCAGCTTCGCGCTCCTGGCCTCTGACGACGGAGAACAAACAGACAGTGTATGGGTGGGCGATGTCCTGTCTCTATCCGCACGCATGAACGTGAGTCGCTGCAACCTACCGAGTATGCTTTCGTTCGGTACATGGATTGTATTGCACCAATCGACGCTGTTGAGGGCAATCTGCAATGCGTTTGCTTGCGGTGGTCTACAGATGAAAATGTAAATCGCACGGAAAATCCCGTCCCGCTCCCAGAGATACAGCGAAGAGGGAGTCAAGCTCTTACTTCTCCCTAGTTTGGCTTGTGCAATGCCTCTGCTATCGTTGCGACACCTCACGTGGTGCGGTCAAAATTCCACTTCCCCCTTTTCACTCCTCAGCTCCACTGGCTTTACCATCGCTTCTACATGAACAGGTCCTACAGAGGCCGTGGTGCACGGCCAGTCTTACCTCAACCCTCCCCTCCAACGGCCACGCCATCCTCACTGCACTAGAATTAAACTCACGAGAAAACTACAATCCGTTTAGTTGGCTCACAACATGCAAGTACGGTTTCTTTCCTTTTCTCTCTTCTGTGCATCAACAGTCAGTCGTCCTCTGTTCCAAAAACAACGCGCGGGGAAGAATCCAGAGTTTTGACCGGAATCCGTGACAGGCTAAACGCGGCATGGCAAAGTTCACACGGTCCCTCGCTGGAGTCTGCACCTGCAACGTAGCAATCGACAAAACTGCCAATAATACTGGAGATGTGGTCCAGAAACCGCGTCTTCCGTACCGCCGCATAAAATTTGTTCTCGGAACGGACCTTCACCACGTTTGTTGCAAATCGAGGAGCATCTGCTAACAAGTCCTCGCAATTCTCTTCACCAAACCGTTTCCTCCCCTCGTTCAACAACTCACACAGCGCTCCCCGAACCGTACGACCATACCGAAATATCTCTTGCGGAACAATGCGGCATAAAACGCTGCAAACGCTGCATAGTATCTACGCGGTTGCGGAGTGCAGTTACTTGGAAAAAATCAGGCTGGAAGTGCGTTGATGCTGGCTGCCCCGGCCCCGAGCATGCTGCAGGCCGGATACTACTGTTCGTAACCGGGTGTCCAGTCGTGTGAGCTGCATGATGGACTCGTACGCGGACGTTCCATCCTGTTGAGCATGGTACCCTCGGAAATCGTAAAGGGCAATTCTCTCCGAAGAGTTTCCAACCAATGCGTCACTCTCCTGAAGACCAAACACCTCCTTCGGTACAGACTAATCACCGTATGCTAGATCCTTGTCCTAGATGAGTCGCCCCCTCGAGGAGTCTGGAGTCCTTTGCTCCCCTTCTGAACTCATCAGCCCCACCCGCGCTTGAAGTGTCTGAGTTGAGCGCTCCGCCCACTCGCTGTCCAACACAAACGTGGTCTTCCGCGACACCGAGAAGAAATACCTGAGGCATTGGAACAGCTTGTCCGTTGCATTTCTCTTCCTCGCCCTTATCACGTCAAATATTGTCCATCTCATCCTTACACATAGATCATAGTCTGTTGAAACAGCCTCCTCGCACTCGCCGCGCGATTCGGTGTCCGAAAACAAGAATGACCAGTTCTCAGTGCCAGGCTCTGCCCGTACCATTCCAATCAGAGCCGTCGTCTCATCGTAGTACGAATGCGTATAGTACTCCTTACGATCGGCAAGAACCATCCGTGGAACCGGCACGACATTCTCCTGGCCGTCCGCGGGAATTTTCCCCGCCACCCACGGCTCACTGCGACCCGCCTAGCTCCGGACTGGAATAGAATTTGGTCTGTGTAGCTGAGCAGTTTTGGGGTGGCACTATTGCAGAATACGCTTCTCAATGGTCTTGGCAGCACCAACGTACTTTGACCCCACTTGTGTCATACGCTTGCTACTCTGACACCGTCCAGTTCCGGCACGCAGTGTGGCGTGCTGGGTGCGACCAGAAGCCCCGCTAGCCACACGGAGGCTTTTGTTCTCTTGCTTCACATCCTCTAGCTCGGCTTGTAGTCGCAGAAACTCCGAAAATGCTGCCTAAGTCGCCACCCGCACCTTAAGAAGCACTTGATCGGCATGCTGTAGCCTCTCCTTGTCGTTGTTGACTCTTGCCTTGAGACCAGCAATCTCTTGCTCTTGTGTCCTGACCGTGTTCGTCTGCTCGGGGAGTATCGTTTGTAGTTCTTCCATCTGTTCACGCGAGATCGATTTTGAGCGAGCTACAGCGGAAGTCTCAATCCTCGTCCGGGTCGGCATGGGCGGAGGTGAAGAACAATACGGTCTCAGCTCCGATGCACCAGGAGGATGCAGGATAGCACGATGAGTTTGCACCGCTCCGTAATGGATGTCTGACCGCACAGGGAGGGCAATGCCGGGCGTGCGGACGCGCGAAGCGGACGCAATTCCTGCCGGGACGGTGAAGCTGGCTGTACTTGAACTGCAGTCATATTGAGTAGACGAATAAAAAGCAGCCATCTGGTTGGCAGCACGCTCTAGTGGAGCTGTCAGTGTGACAGCGGGATCGTGGGTCGCCAGAACAGTGGCACCATCGGCTTGCTCACCTGGTAGACCAAACAGAGACGGCGCCGGCATTGTCTGGGGCTGCAAAATCCCCGTCACCCTCGGGCAGGGTGCCGCTGAGTTGCGTTGACCCGGCGGGTTCGTGCAATCACAACGCCGGGCGCAGCTGGGGCATCATCGTACCCCTCCCGTAGCTTGTGGGTGCGCTTGGGAGATCCTTGCATTGGAACAGCGCTTCTCGTCCTTCTGGCCGGCGGAGTCATCGATGTAGAGCTGCGCCGCGGAAAGGACAGGACAGGTGGAGGCCTGGTGAGAAGAATAAGTTCGAAAACTACGTCGCAGTTGTTGTGAACTGAGCAACCTTAGTCCCAGCTAGGAGCTCCCACTGGTAGTGGTACCCTTGTAAAATCATGCATACGCGCAAAGGGCCTGCCGATATTTTTAGTATCAGAAGCGTCAAAGGCAGGACTCGAAGCCGGAGGTGACGGGCTACAAATGGGCATTCCCGAAAGTAACGAAAACTCAGACCTCGGTGGTGTCACCAATGACAGGGGCTAAGATCTCCGCATGTGAAAATATATGGGTGGATAGATGTTGTTTTTAAAAGAATCTTTCGCGCATCCATCTGCTCATGTGTTTTCACATGCGTAGATCTCAGCCCCTGGCACTAGTGACATCCCCACGCACCCTGCATAATCGGCTTCCGTTTCCAAGTTTCGTGAAGAGGGCGGCACTCCTCGTAACTGCTATTCCGCAACATAAACGTGCGCGTGCGTGAGCATGTCGTGGTCCTGGTCGCTTTTCTTCATGTCCGCAATACAGATGGAACACAACTGCTCCCACCGCACGATACCTCATACCCTCGTGATACCAACATATCGGCGCGTCCCTCCCTGCTTTTTTGCTTAGTCCTCGTGCCTCCTCCCTGTACTTCTATCCATGTGCTTTTTCCATGCTTCGCTTGCGACGCTCCGCTGCACCCTCCTTACATCCCCATCATTCCTGGGCTCGGTTTAGTTTTTCGTTCCGCACCGCATTGTAGCCATGCCGCCGAATGAACTTCGCCGGCCCGAGACAGCCGGCGTGTGCTTGCCTGCCTTCATTGCCAATCTCTCCTCATCCGAGGTGAGCGCGAAGAATGACGTCATGAAGTTCCACACGTCGGGCATACTGCTCTTTGTCATCGCAGCAGACGACAAGGCCTCAATGACAATCGATGAAATTGCCAGAGTTGAGGGCAAGCAGCACAAGCCTGGCAGCGACTTCCGCACTTCTATAGACAGGGACGACCGGGTCTCTCGCGATATGAGAAGCGAGCAGATAAAGCAGATGGTGCACGCAGCGCTGTCAATCATGTTGCTGACCCGAAAATACAAGAGAATTGCGGAGATTGTGGATGCTGCCCTCAGGCAGAAGAGCCATGGGGTGTCCCTTATTGTTGGCACCAAGTTCAGTCCTTCTAAGGTCAGCAAGGTGAGGGAAGTAGTTCTGCGAGGAACATTTTCTGTTGGCCGCCCCAGAACCTTCGAGGTTCCCATGTCCTTCGACGCGATCAACGTATGCCTGCCGAGATGCGGCAGCAAACGTGTATTCGCTTTGAAGAGGATAAATGAAACCGGAAATTGTCTCGCGTTTGCTGTGCAGCTGCTAACTCGGGCGTGGACGAAGCTGGCGAAGGCAGTCGGAGAATCGGATCGCGAGGCGCCAGTCGGACCTTACCTTCTGTTCCGTCCGCTTTTCCAGCACTTTCTGGCTAGGAAGTCACGCGCTGATGGGTTTGCACCCATCGCGCAGGATACCATGCTGCAAGGGAATGAGGTAGCAAGTGTGGAGGTGAGTACTAGCAGTCTGGTAGCGTGGGGCCGAACTGCGGATATGGATGCGGCAGTGCGGGCGGTTACCAGTCTGTTCCTGTCGAGCTTGCAAGCCATCATTACAAACGAAACTCTGTACGATATCAAGCACCGCAGGAAATGGCCTTATCTGGACAGCTTTGAGTCGTACGATGACCCTTTGCCAAGGATCTTTTCCAACTTGAGCGGGGATACCCGGGAGGCTTTTGGGCTCCAGCATGAACCACATGAAGATGATTGTGCCTGCTCAGAGATTATCGAGGTGGAATCGGAGATGTCGGATGCTGGATCGCAAGACACAAGACCGCGTCGTCGTCGGTGGGTGACACTGTCGAACACCACGTGCAGTGTGGAAGTATCCGCGCAGCCTCCTCGCTCTTTGTCTTCACGGCTGAAAGAGGAGATGGGGCTGGACTTGTACGGTAGTGACATCGAAGTGGGGGATGTTGTTGCACACAGTCGTATGGCGCAAGCTAGAGAGGCGTTCCGGTCCACTCTCCACTCATCGGTGCCGGAGCCGAAAGAGCCCCTTCGTGAAGCAGCAGAACCATCCAATCGCTTCAACCCGTGACCACCGCCGGAGCAGGTGTCGGAAGAGTCGCCCCCCGAGGAGAATCCCTCGAACGGCCTCTTCGCGGAGTTGCTTGGCGTGATGAAGTCGGACTGGACTGTCCACAGCTGCACTTTCTACGAACTCCTTAATCATCGCGCTGACGATTCAGAGGAGTGCTTTGAGGGTGAGATTCAGCCGCCATTGACCGACCCTTCGCTCGACGGCAAAAGCGAGCTCGGTGTGGACGACTATGCTCATGATGTCTTCGCTCACAAGGACAATGACGCCCCCATCTCAACATTCGACGGACCGCTTGCTAAAACCGGATACGGAATCATTCACTGTATTTGTCTACAACTAGGCATGCGTGGCATACGTTGATCGCGTGAAAAACTATAACAACCTCGAAGGTTCTGGGGCGGGCAACAGAAAATCTTCCTGGCAGAACTACTTCCCTAGCTTTGTTGACCTTAGAGGGAGTGAGGTTGGTGCCAACAATAAGGGATACCCCGTAGTTCTTCTGCCTCATGGTCGCATCTGCGATCTCCCCAGTCCTCTTGACTTTTCGGGTCAGCAGCACGATTGACAGCGCTGCGCGCACTATCTGCTTCATCTGCTCGCTTCACAGCTCGCGACAAACCGGGCCGTCGCTCTCGATAGAAGGTTGGAAGTCGCCGCCAGGTTCGCGCTGCTTGCCCTTCACTGCGGCAATTTCCGTGATCGCCATTGAGGCCTCGTCGTCCGCTGCGATGGCAAAGTGCAGAAAGGCGGACATGTGGAACTTCGTGACGTCAAACTTTGCGTTCACCTCGGATGAGGTGAGAACCGTAATGAAGGCAGGCAGGCACACGCCGGCTGTCCCAAGCCAGGTTCGTTCCGTTGGCGCCATGGTCACAGTGCGGTGAGGACCGAAAGATGGAAAGAAGCGTAGGAATGATGTGGATGCAAGGAGGGAGGAGCAGAGCGTGCCAACAGAAGGAAGAAAAATGACGTGGATCGAAGTACAGGGAGGAGAGATGAAGACGAAGCAAGGAAAGCAGGGGAGACCGCGTCGATAAATCAGTATGAAGAGAGTGTGAGGTGTCGTGCTGTCGGAGCAGGTGTGCACCTCTTGTATCGCGGAGGGGGAGTGGAGCGGCCAGGAACAGGACGTGCTCCCACACGCTCACGTTTCTATTCCGTAACAGGAGCTACAAACAGTGGCATCACCTTAACGAAACTTGGAAAAATAAGTAGATTATTTAGGGTGTGGGGGGGTGTCACTAGTGGCAGGGGCTCAGATCTACACATATCAAAACACATGAGCAGACGGATGTGCGAAATATAATTTGGAAAACAACATCCATGTACCCATGTATTTTCACATCTGTAGACCTCAGCCCCCATCACTAGTGACACCCCACCGATTTTATAAAGTGCACACTTTCAAACGTGAAACGCAGCTAATTTGCCGTGCTCAGAATTGCTTCCTTTTCTGCGCGACGATAATTGCCGCCAACCCTGCCCGTTAATCCTTTCCTGGCCGTCGTGTCCGTACCCCTCCTGCGCTATCACTTTCTTCTCTCAGTCTTTCCATTCTCTACCATCACCCGTGCACCCTTTCCAGCACACGGACCCCTTCCCGTCTCCTCCTCCTCCATTCCCAGTGTTGATTCTTTCTTGCAAGTAGCGTACTTCCGAAATGGCCGACAAACTTCCCATAACGACCTCCACCCGTGACTCGATAGCATTGGCCACGGACCCACAGCTGGGTGTAGAATCGGAGCCGGAGTCGCAGCCGGCGGCGATGGGGGAGGAGTTCTGGGCCGAAGCGGGCGTGCAGCCCGCTCCATCGAAGTAGCCACTACGCAAACGCCAGCGCCGGGACGTCTCAGGACAGGCGCACCCTTTGCCCGACCGCTCCCCGGCACTAGAGAGCTCCGGCGGCGAGGACTGTGGTGTGGTCGCCGTCGAGGTCGAGGAGCAGCTAGTGTCGTGCCGGCCTTCCTCAAAGGCCGACTACGAGTCCACCTAGGTCTAGATATATATCGCGCAGAGCACACAGCCTCAACAGGTTCTTCGCGAAAGCACGGATGCCACCATCGACGGCCTGCAGGCCAGCATGGATAAGCGCGGCTACAAGTACGACCTTGGCGTCATGTCGGTCACTGTGCGACGGTGCGACAATCCCTCGTTCCGGGATATCGCTGACGAGAACATCAAGGACGGCACGGCGCTGCGCGAAGGTGTGAAGTGTGCTATGGTGGACGGTTTTCATCGTCGCCAAGCTGTCCACAGCCTGAAAGAGGGAAAGGACGGCACGGCATGGGCTCGTGAGCGCCTCCGCGTGCGTCGTATCCGCTGAAAGGATGGACGGGACATGACGGATATGGAAATCATGTCCGACGCGTCCCAGCAGAATACCTCCGGCGGACTGGTCCGCATCGACAAGTCGTTCTTCCACTACCTCATGAGTTCAGTCCACTTCCTACAGGCTCTCGTCGTGAAGAACGACATGGACCCACCGGCGTTGAGTCAGAAAGGAACTGGGCAAGCAATGACGAAGGCCATTCTGCTCTCAGCAACTGGTCTGTCTGCCTACCGCCGCTACTTACGGGTAGCTAAGATTTTTTTCCGAGACTCAGGCCTCGTGAAAGGGCTGCGCAACCAGACCTTCAACACCTCGACCTCTAAAAAGCTCGGCATCACCCACCTTGATGACGAGCATCTTTGGTCAGAGAGCCCTCGAGTCGTAGCTTTGTTCGTGACTTCCGCGTCGCGGTTCATCAACAACGTGGATCGCGACGGAAAGTTTGAATCTGAAGCTCTCTATGCGTGCGCGCACCAGCTTTTCTGAGCCTGCCGAAACCTGTTTGAGAAGTATGGCAAGGGAAGGGGCCTGAGTCGTGACGACTTGCTGGGGACTGAGGTTCCTCAACCGAAACTCCTCAGAATTTCCGTCAAAGAGCTCTACCTGAACCAGATGCGCCTCCTCTCGAAGAGAGACTACAACTATGCAGAAGATCTTGAGAAGCGCAACAAGGCCCTCGCTACGCGCTTCGAGAATGACGTAACTGAGCACTTTGCTCGCGGGCTCAGCAATCACACCCCCCGGGCTCACATGACGAGCCCAGCTGCAGTGCCTTCTACACGTTACGCGGCCCGGCGTACTCCTGCTTCCCACACGACTGCACTCGAGCCAGAAGTCCGTGCGCGGAAGGCCCCAGGAGTGATACTGGTGACAAAAGCGCTTGCCACGGAGACAACGGCTGCACCCAGCTCACGGTCAACGCTTCGAATTGTGGAGATTGTGCGGTCGGAGGAGTCTGGTGGAGTAAAAAGGGCATTGGGGCAGTCAAGACGAGGGGTCCCCGAGAAGTCCAAGGCTGCCCACGAGAACACGGGCCAACGTGAGGGTGCCCCGCAGATGTTCGACGGCAAGGTTCCGAACCAGCTGCCCGTCGGCACTGCTGATGAGACCGTGGTGGTTGAAGAAACACCCCACACTTGGGAAAATCTGGCAGACTTTGGCCCGCCAGATCACGAAGCACAGGAGTTGCGGTTGTGAATGGCGAAAGACCCGCACCCCATGCTCTGGCTGCTTCCTATCCACATCCCCATGGAGCACCGGGCGCAGTTGTACCTCTCCATCAAGGACGTCGTA
>JAUKWC010034757.1:5120-16576 GCA_032356245.1 Endocladia muricata
GACGCAAAACGGTGTACTAGCGCCTGAACGTCATCGGGTGGATTTATCGTTGCCATATAGCATATTATACAGTGAACGATCGATTATTCGTAGTAATAATTTCTTAAACCAGAACTTAGGTCTCATGCCAATTGTGATTAGCGTATCACCAGTTACACACTTTCCTGTTTGTCGTGCTGACAAACATATCGAATATCGATTGTCATTGAACATTTCTAGCATATCTTCTTGATATGGGTACAGATCAAATGATATTGCGCCGCGTGTAGGGTGTTGAATTTTTACGTACTTTTGACAAAAGTGTACTGGATCAGTTGAGCACCGTTCAAGCTCTACGATATCATCCATCGTGAGCTCTACATTTTCATTTGCCTTTTTTAGGTTTGGGTTTCGAGCAACCGCCATATTAGTCTACCTGATCTGTAAATTCGCCATCTGTAATATCTTCTTTTGCTTTTTGTTTCTTAGCGGCTCGTAATGCTTGTAGTATCTCGTTACGGTTACCGACTATGCTACCGTTTGATGTTGTTGTTCCTTTTTGTACAACTTTTGCAGCAGCTATTGTTAGCTTATCTTTATTAACCTTTAATGTTGCTTTGTTCGCAGCAGCGTTTAGTGCAATCGTTAAATACTGGGCGGCAATTTCGTGATTACGAGCCTTAAATCTACCATCGACTAATTCAGCTTCTTCAGCTTGCGCTTCAAATGCTTCTAGTGATATATCGTAGATTTCGTCGAATTTTTTATCAACATCATTATCTTTTCTATCGTAAGTAGATACTGGTTCTACGTCGGCACTGTCAGCGACCGCTAATGGTGTATCGATTGAATCGTCGTCTGTGATATCATCGTCTGGTGATGGCATATCAAATACGGATTCAAGTGGGTGTGGATGTTTCTTAGACATAGTAGTATATATTACCTAAAAAGTTGCTGTTCTGTGATGATTCGAAATTTAAATCCATGTTTATCACAAAACGCTTGACATGCTCTCCATTTACTAATGTTAACAGCGTATGTGGCTTGCTCCTTCAGCAATCGAGTATGAGCTTTAGCTGACTTAGATTTACGTTTTGGAGCCTTAGGTGGTATAGTTTGAGCGTAAGGTTTAACTTCAATTATTTCCTGAATAATATTACCGTTCGCGTCTTTATACTTAATCCAATAGTCAAAGAAATACTTGTGTACTTTACCGTCTGTTGCTTTTACGTATGGTATACCAAATGGTTCCGAACTCCATTCAATAATATTTGGATTTGTGTCTAAGAACTTGTTCATGTGTAATTCCCACGATGAACGAAATACAATATTACTAATATCGCCTTTGTATTTTTCAGGATTCTTTGGTGTGAATTTTCCTTTGTTGTGTGAAGCGTACCCCATATTATGACTGTGGTGTTGCTATTGGGGTTACCGGTGGTGCTGTTGCGGCATCTCTTGAAACGTTAGCACCACCACCTTCTTGTTTAACGCCTTCGGTTATACCAGTTTGATATATTGGATACGTAGCACCGACATCTCCACCAGTAATACCAACCAGACGTTCAGAACCAAATTCGTGCATCGGTACGTTTGGTGAAATTAACATACTATCGTACTTAAACTCAAGCATCATCTCAGAACCATCACCGGTTTCCGCCATTGTTAATTCATCTGGTTGAAATGATGTAATACGCGGATTAAACATCTGGAATGATGTAATCGAATCACCATAATCACCAATATGGTGAATAGTAATCGACTGTAGCATATTCTTGTGGTAGATCTCGCTGTCAGATGAACCCGGATTCGAAGGTACTAGTGTACCAGATGATGAGGCATATCGTGGGAACGATACTGTTTCGTTTTGTCCATTGTTTACACGCCCCGGAAGTTTATCTAGTGCTTCCTGTTGTTGCTTGTTACCAAACGTCGATGATAGTGTGTTACGTACTCCCTGTACTTTAGCCTGTAAACTCGTACGTGCTTGTTCGAATCCTTGTGCAACTGAAGGTGCTCGTTCCTCTTCTTTTACAGATTGGTCTGGAAATCTCTCAGAAAACTGAATAGCGTTTCGTTGGTCAAATCCCATACTCTGATTCTCAAGTGTACCAATTTGAGTAGATGCTGCTCCAATATCAATGTTAGAAATTGGGCTTAACGCTTTAAGATACAATTCGTAAAATCGCATAGTGTTACCTTGCGCATCATCAATAAAACGAAGTTGCACAGGTTGAAACACAACACGTTTCAATACTTCTGTACGATAGTTATACATATTAACCTCTTCGTACTCGAACTCGACAGATGGTCGTGCTGCACTTTTTGTAATAAACGCCATTGTGGCAGCAACTCTGTTTAACGCTGCGTAAGGGTCTGAAAACTTAATTTCGACGATATACATAAACTTCATCTTTGGAGCTCGATGTACAAGGTCTAATGCATATGGTGATGGTTGGCACTTGAATCGTGATAGTGAATTTGAGTCGTTCACACCACCTTTATACAAACCACGAAGAAACTTTTCTAAGTTTTGAATATCTGTAATAGCATCAGGAATATCCGTAATACCGAATTCACCTTTACGTGCTTTTTTAAATACTTGTTTAGCAGCTCCAAGACCTCTGTTTGCTGTCTGAGCATCGATCGCATTAATCGCATCTAATCCAACTCGACCAATCCCTGTTGCGTCGAGAATAACATTCGCACCTTCTTCAAATCCTTCAACACCAACACGCAGAAGTGCCTTAACCCATCCGTCGTTGGATGGGTTTCCGGATCTGATAATATTAGAAGCAACTGCGATTGAAACCAAACCACGACGTGTTTGGTTATCAACGATGCCAAGTTTTTCAAGCGCTTCGATCTCTGCCAAATTACCGATAGCATCGAATACACCTTTTTTCTTAATTTGTATTCGATTCTGTCTATCGATTAATTTGGGACACGCTCCGCGTGGATCACCCATAATATATACCTCTGCTGTATTTATACGATGTATATTTTACAGCAGACGTATAATGTTAAATGCCTGCTTCGTTGGTTAGCTTACCAGCACCACCAGTAGCAACACCTTCACGACCATTACCCTTAGAGTAACCTGAAACAATGTCTTGTCGTGCGTGATCATATCGAACAGTTAATTCAATAAGAACCTGTTCACTAGCTGAATAGTCAAGGTCACCATAGTTAACTGACTGGATAAAACAACCCTCAATAACCCAACTTTCAATAACCTGCTCTTGACCGTCCAGTTGATCTAGTGTGGTGGTGAACTTATACAATGAACCTTCTGGTGACGCTGCTAGGAAAGGACCTTCAACACCAATTAGATGCTGCTGTGCTTGAATCTGTGAACGAACAGCTTCTGTTGCTTTACCAGTTACATCATCTTCGAACGATAGCGTAATTGGTTCGAATGTGTACTTACCAGCAATCCAAGCTCGTGAAGTATAACGATCTAGTTGTACTTCTTCAAATGATAGATTTGGTCGAGTAACGTTAACAGCCTGCATACTAATCCATACCGAATCTGTAGCATTTTCACCAAAGTTAGCGAAGGTAATACGCCACCGATGTTTTAGTTTTGGTTGGAGCATACCACCTGAGTATACCCCAGGGATGCCCTGTTGGTTGATATTTGCCATCTAGTAAATACTCCTGTAATATGTAACAAATTCCGTACTAGTATTTATACGGGCCTCCTTCAAAACGGTGAATTATGATGTTTGATGAATTGATTGCGTTTAGTAAAACATTAAAAAGAATGACAAAATTACGTTCACATACTCAGTGGCCTCAACTAGTTGCAGAAACAAGTTTTCTGTCAGTAGCCGCATCCAGTTCACAACGACTATGGCATGCTACTAATAATATGTATAGTATACCAACATGTCGTGTATGTGATATTAAACCATGCGTATGGAATAAGCTAAATGGTGGATCGTATCGACCTACTTGTGGAATGAAATGTTCAGCTGTAGATATAACACGATATGATAATATTAAGGCAACAAACACTGAACGATATGGTAGTGATAGTCCGTTTGGAGACATTGAGGTTAAAGCGAAGGCACATAAAACTATTAACAGGAGATATGGCGTTGATCACATATCTAAAGTACAGTCGGTGCAAGATAAAAAGGCTCGTGCGTGTGCGTTAAAAAACACACACGGTGAGCACTTACCAGACATTGAACAGATGATCGAATGCGGATATACTCAACAACAAATTGGTGATCAAATTGGTATATCTCAGACACGTGTTCATGCTTTATTGAAAAAACACGACCTCGCTACTGTTACTAGTAGTGGGACATCTAGCGAGCAGACAGATATATACCAATTTATTTGTTCGATATACGATGGTAATGTTGTACAAAACGTCAACTATTTAATTCATCCTCTACATATCGATATATACATTCCTGATAAAGATATTGCTATTGAATATAATGGTGTGTTTTGGCATAGCGAGTTATCAGGGCGATCTAGGCAGTATCATGCTACTAAAACAAAATTATGTAACAGTAATAATACTAGATTAATCCATATTTTAAGTAGTGAGTGGAATATTAAAAACGATATCGTCAAGTCTCGGTTACGATCGATATTTGGTCAGACCACTATTATTTACGGGCGTAAGTGTACTGTTCAAAAGATATCTAGTTCAACAACAAAGCATTTTTGTGACATAAATCACATTCAAGGTGGTAGATACTGCACACACAATTATGGATTGTATCACGAAGACGTACTAGTTGCAGTATTATCAATAAACGCCCACAAAAAGTACCAATATGAATTAGTTAGATTCTGTAATGCGTTGAACATCACTGTTGTTGGTGGTGTTAGTAAATTACTATCTAGATTCGTATCAGATTACAAACCATCTTGTTTAATGAGCTTTGCTGACCGTCGGTGGAGCGATGGTAATTTGTACCAAACACTTGGGTTTGAATTTCAGTATAACACACAACCAAACTATCACTATTTTGTTCGTAATGGTTCGACTAATGTATTACATTCACGACAATCTTTTCAAAAGCACAAGCTTGCTAAAAAGTTAACAACGTTCGATCCACTATTAACTGAATGGAATAACATGGTTAATAGTGGTTACGATCGGATATGGGATTGCGGTAGCTCTATGTGGATTAAAACGTTTTAGCGATGTGGTGATATTAGTACTGCTATCTCATGCATAAATCCGTTAATATCTCGCACGCCATGACGAGATGCTATTGCTTTAATGTTAGAGTATAACTCTTGTGATGCTGTTGTTTGTGCTACATCGGTGGCGCCATGAGCACCAGTATCTGGAACATCGAAATCGCCAATTGAATCAGCCATTGCGTCAACAGCGTCTGGATCAAATGATTCAGTTAATCCAGCTAGTTTACGCATACGTGAGAGAT
This sequence comes from Endocladia muricata, assembly GCA_032356245.1. Lineage (NCBI taxonomy): Eukaryota > Rhodophyta > Florideophyceae > Gigartinales > Endocladiaceae > Endocladia > Endocladia muricata. Next base: position 10,517 of record JAUKWC010034757.1, read on the forward strand.
CAGACATATATTATACTCCAATTATATTATAGTTATGTTATAGTTATTTGTATTACAATTCAGCGCCAGTCGTAACTAGCTCGATAGGAATGAAGATGAATTCTGCAGCTTTTACTGGCTTAATTCCAACATCGATATACATCTCATTACGATCAATTCGATCAGGCGTGTTATTTGACTCGTCACATACCGTCGCATAATCATACAATCCACGTTTAATAATCAAATCGCCAAGGAAACTATCAACTGTCGCTTTCATGTTGTCGCGTGTTAGTTGGTCGTTTGGTTCGAATACGAATGGTAGTGTATTACGACGTAGCTGTCGTTTGATATACTTCACCAATCGTGATACGTTGATTCGATCCATTGCACTGGCAGTATTTAGTGATGTCTTCTGACCAAAGATTACAAATCCACGGCCTGGGAAGAATACGATTGGGTTAATCATTCCAGATGCTGTATATCCATACAATGCATCACGTTGACCATTGTTTAGTGCAACAGGATTAAATTGCGTTGGACCGCCAAGTTCACCAGTAACATATCCAACATCAGTAATACCTTGAATTACACCTCGGCGTGTACCTGCTGGTGGATACCAGATAAACGATACGTTATCACTGTATGTAATCTGTCGAAGTGCTGTTCCCGATGCCGATGCTAGTACGTTTACACCATCGAAGTTTGCCGCTAAGCAGTGTGGGTAGTAGTATGCAACGTTATTACTTGATACCTTAGCTGTGGTTGATGACCAACCAGCTGTTGGATTGGTAATACCGTCTGGGGATCGATCCATTGGCGTATCCGCTAGAACTAAAGCCTCGTCTTGGATATCAACCACTAGTGCCGCAAGATCATCGACACATTCGTGATAACCTGGGCATAGTACTAAGTTGTAGTCAAAGTTTTCTGAGCGGACGTCTGTGTTAGATCGAATTGCTGCCTGTAGAGCTGTAGTGATCGCAAGACGTCGCGAAGCGTCGTTTAGTCCAAGAGATGTCTTACTCAGGAACGTTTGTGTAAATTTGAAATCATCAGCTAGTGCTAGTAGTAACGCACCACCTTCTTGTGCTGTCCACTGACCAACCGTATCAGTTGCTGTATACGCTGGAAAGTTACTTGGATTGGATGTTACAGCTTCAGCACCGGGAAACTGACCAGTTGCTGGTGCTTGGTATCCATCTGCGAATACGCTAAGTGGTGTTGCTGATAAGTCAGCAAAAAACTCTGTTCGTAGCGGAATAAACGAGAATGAACCAATCACTGGATCAAATATGAATTGTGTTGCATCAACCATTAGCGATAGCAACTCACTTCCTGAAACAGTAGTTTTAAACTCAACTAGGTTTGCATCACCTGGTGTTAGTTCAAAACCTTCACCGGCGCCAGTGGATGATAGTTGCTCTAGTGCTGTGCCACTATCCGCTGCTGCAGATCCAGTAACCGCAAACGCTGTTACATCACCAGTTGTGTTATCAACTGCTGTCACTGTGACAGTTGCACCGTTTGTTAGTGTGATGATTTCACCCACAGTGTATGGTGTGGTATCGTCACCATCACCGCCAGTAAAGCTACCATTTGGTGATGATGAATCGAAATTCACATCAGATTGTTGATTAATCAACGAATCAGAACCAACAATTAAGTTATTAGCTGTGTTGTAATTATTAATGAACTCTAGGATGAGGTTTTCGAGGATAGTCTTAGCTTCTTGTACTTTACCACCTGGATCAGAAGCAGTTGCAAAGTTAGTTCCATCCCATAGATTACGAATGTCATCAAGATCGTCATTAAGGTTTACATTAGCGCGGACGACGTAAGCACGATTACCAACCTGTAAATATTGATTGAGGGCAAACAATCCATATTCATTTCGTGCGTCACCGTGGTGCTGTTCTAATCCTGTGGATAAGAAGCGTGGTAGGCCGTATGTCTTCAATGACTGATTCAATGATGTAATAGTACGAACCTGTGAATGCTCGTACGTTCCTTCGGCAGGCGTTAGTTGGTTTGTTTGAGTTTTTTCATCGGCAGTTGCGATGAAAATTAGTGGTACCGTACTAGCTGCGGTTGGTATGAAGAACGATTGATCTGAAACCGTTACTTGTACTCCTGGTGATACTAATGCCATCGTGACGCGCTCCTAAAGCCCTATTTGTTATGACTATATTTATTATGAGGGTACTAACTTTTTAGTATCAATAGTGGTATGGTTGGTAAATATACATATGAATCAATTACTTCGTAATTATAATATTTTGTTATCGACTGGTAACATAAATCCAAAATTTCAAATTATACTGAACGACAACCCAACTGTCATACAGCAAGTGTTAGAAAAAACATGTTTTCTACAATACAGTGCTCCGCTTGTTGTTCGATTGTTGTGTGTGATCAATGGTGTGGTTACACAGCCGCGTTGCAATACATGCAATGTAATAGTAACTATGCGTATTAGCGGAAGACATCGTGGTACATTTCCACAATATTGTTCTAGTGCTTGTGTGGCACGTAATTCGAAAACGAAGAGTAAACGTCGCTCTACGAATTTAGAACGATATGGTCACACTAATATTTTACAATCAGATTATTGCGGAAAGTTAAGATCATCTACATCAAACCAATGCTCATAATCAATACCAGATTGTTCCATTGATGCGATGACATCTTGTGACGATTGCAGATTCGTAGCATTTGCAACTGCGGCAACACGAACGAATATGTCGTGAACGATACGATTATGCACTTTTGCATTGATAGCTAGATATAGTTTTACATCAAACTGTAATGTTGTGCGAATTGTCCGCCGCTCAGTTCCAGGAGGCTCATCCTCCATATTAATAGCTATTAGTTCTAATGTTGTTATTCGTGTCGGATCTAGTGGATCAGTTCCTGTTTGTAAATCTAGCGTCGGATTGAATATAGTTAATATCTGCTCAAGTATTTGATATTGTTGACCAAGATTACTTGTCCAAATTGATAATTCAAAGTTACCAATATATGGAACCGGCATTCGTGTTTCGGCAACGGTAACATCTGTCGGCACTACACCACCGGCAGGAATAAAGCTAGTTCGTGTTACTGAACCAACACCATGTCTGCTCTCCGGTGACATTGTGATGTTTTTTAACGCCGCTGCCATGATTGGTAGACGAATTGGTTTGTTTTGTGTATTTTCAGAAAATACATCAGCTACTATTCGTGACGAGCTGGCATTTTTAATTGGGACGTATATCAGTCGAGGTTCTCGATCATCTTTCCAACCGACTTGAACTTGCATTGATGCAAAGACAGCCATAAACTGAACTATTACTTTTCGTAATTGAGCATTGTAATAGTATGTGTTGAATTCAGCCATTTGATAATATACTCACGAATGTGGTATGGTTATTTATACCGATACTAGCACCCATCATCGGTAGTAATATTATCAATATCTGCTGCATTGGGTGATGTTAAAAACTCATTAAGTATTGGCAGCGCACTATTTAATTGAGCACGGCGATCCTTCTCAAGGAAGATCCATTGTGTTTTTGCAGCACTCCATCGGTGCAACCGCGCTGGTAAATCGTTGCTAGTACTGGTGAACGTTAAGCGATGATAATCACCATTCTTTGGTTTAGCTGGAAAACTATCACCTTCCGTATATGGTTGTTTATTTGGTGGTAGAGCATCCTCAGCTTGATATCCACGCGAGTTGACACCACGTTTAGCTAGTGTATCCTTTATACCAAGCTTGTCAGCAGCTTGTAATTGTGCTGCTGATAGTTCGTGAATACCACTAGTATCAACACCACGCTGTGGTACCGCGCTGTCGGCTTCTGCTTCGACTGTTTGTGATGCAATCGAATAATCTTGAAATATTGGATGGTGTCCATCGCCATTAGATTGCAACCCTAGCTCACCTGGAATTGATTCTTCGGCTAGATCGCCAAATATATCTTGTGTTTCTTCTGATGCATGTGCTGGCTGCATTATTACACGCATTAGTGTAGGTTTCCAACCAGGCGTATATCCTTCTGTACTCCACGCTGTATCAGTAACTTCCATAAACTTTTTTATAGGTTCTAGCTCGGCTGTATACTGTGTTTCGGATGGAATTTCAACTATATCCCCGACTACGATTGGCCGACCAAGCTGTTGAACCATTCCCTGAAAACTAAATGTTGCGTATATTGTTTGTGATGGTAGTTCTATACCATACGCTGTTAATTCGGATTGAACGTCAACCAGATCGTATGAACCTTTCAGTGTAATCACATCCGTATCGTAATCACGGTTTGGATTTTCTAAAAAAATCATATCTTGAACGTTTGTATCTAATGTTGGTTGATAGTTATGAAACATCTGGAACGCTGCAACTGACCACCTATCGGTGGTACCACCAGTAAATTCCAAAGGTCGGAGACGCCAACAACGTGACGGTACGGATACTTTAGATAAAATAGTATTCAAGCAATCATCATTTGGTAATACTACCACCTGAACACCATACCATTTAAATCCATCATCAGAACGTTCAAGTCGAGCTCGTGTAACACGATTGTTTGGATTCGATGACTGCTTAATAGCAAAAGCCATGATATGCTTTCGACAAGCAGTATGAACGCTATATTTTCGACGATCGGTGCCTTTTATGTTTATATCACCAAAATCATATCCAATAAACGATGATGCGATAATATTAGTATCGCCGGTCTGCAACGACTTCCATTCATCTCTGAATGTGGTAAACGCATTATCAGCAGGATATCCAGGTAAAGCACCACCAGACACTGCGTTACCTTTGTTTGCTACGTCGACTAGTCGTGATTGTTCATGAACGCCTAATAATTTGTAAACATTAAAATCAGCGCCGCCAATACTAAGGGCTTCATTAGCAACTGTATCAGCAAAGTCATTAATGCTACTTCTAGTTAATTGCCACGGTTTACAATCACCTGGCTGTGCTTGATTGAATGGGTGTGGTTGTCCGCATGTTTTATCACGTCCGTGATGGTGTTCAAATATTGGACCAGTAGTTGATGTACAATCTTTTTTAGTCATTATTTTCTCTGCACTATAGAACGTCGTCCGTATACAGCACGATTATCACTACTTTTAACAACAACATCAGATGTTTGTATTGGTCGCTTAGCGCCCCAGTTAATTTTATCGAGCATATTAGGATATTTGATTTCGCTATGCTTTTTTTGTCCTCGTGGAACAAAATTAATAATTTCATTAAGTAGCATAAAGCGTCCAATCACTTCCGCGTTGTTTTGTTTCCCATCCTTTAGTAGATAATAATTTCACGAATCGCTTATATAACTTCTGTCTTGATGGTTCTTTAGCTGAAAACGTGATTGAATCTGGGTCCGCTTTTTTAACATAATCATTCAGTATGTCATGTATAGTTGCAAACACCTGATACGCGTTTCCGGTATTAGTCAATTTATGCGTTGGTATATCTCGAACATTATCTACACCTACGGTGGTCATTGTAAAATCTAACTCGACGTTTGGTATATCATGTCCACCGTCATCGTCTTCGAGACCTTCGAATGTTACCACGTATATACACTGACCAATACGAAACTCAGCTACATACGCATGAGCTCTTTGTCTAGTCCATTGCCACTGAACTGCTGTGTTAAATACTTCAAATAATTTCATTATTAACTACCCGACGTGTTTGTTATTATATAATATCCAGCTATCGCCATTGGCTTCTGCACGCCACCCACCTTTAACAAATTCACCAACGAATCGTGTATATAACTTCTTTCGTGATGGTTCTTTAGCTGAAAATGTAATTGCATATGGATTATACATACTGACAAATTTTTCCATAATTGCTTTTACTGTGGCAAACACCATAAAGGCGTTTCCGGTATTAGTAATACCATCTGAAGCATCACCCCAACCACTACTATCATTACTTTGGTTAGGATTCGTAAACATGGAAAACATCAGGTGAACGATAATATTTTGGTCGTTATCTGTACTACCGATGAAGTTAACAAGATATCCCTTATCACCAATCGTGAATTCAGCTTCCATGTCTTCAACACCATCATT
>JAUKWC010034768.1:0-16568 GCA_032356245.1 Endocladia muricata
CGGCGGGGCGGGCTATGACCGGCTCTATATCGTGACCTCGGACGGGGCGTCATTCGACCTTGCGGCGACAGGTATCGAATTCGCGATCGGCAATGCCGGGGATGACAGTTTCGATGCCAGCGGTGCGGGCGCGCAGGTCCGGCTTTATGGCCGGGCGGGCGACGACGTGCTCAGCGGTGGTGCGGGCAATGACATCCTGAAAGGCGAGGACGACAATGATACGCTGTCGGGCGGGGCCGGGGACGACAATCTCTTTGGCGGCGATGGCGATGACGTTCTGATTGGCGGGTCGCGCAATGATTATCTGTCGGGCGGTGCGGGCGCGGACACATTCGTCTTTGCCGCCGGATGGGGCGCGGATCGCCTGGTCGGGTTCGAGGACGGGCAGGACATCCTCGATGTCAGTGCTCTCGATATCACCTTTGCCGACCTCACCATTACGGAGCTTTCGGGCGGACTGATCCGTGTCGCCCATGATGACAATACGATCATCATCGACGGCGTGGACATTGCCGACTTCGGGGCCGACGACTTCGACTTCGGTTAGGGCTCGCCGGGATCATCCCGCAAAGCAGCGGGGCAAGAAGGCCTCCAACTCTCTGAGGGCAGCCTTGTAGTCGTATGTGTCATCTGCGGCGTCGTACGTAGCGTCGTCGGCGGCGTCCTCACTGGGCGCATCTTCGCCGGGCATCTTGCCCTCGAGGCTGTGATCGGCGCCGGGATAGACGACGTGGCGGACATCCTTGCCGGCCGCTTTCAGGGCGTCGGCCATGGCTTGCGCCTGCTCTGGCGAGACGCGCTCATCCTTGTCTCCGGCGATGATGAGCACGGGAATATCGAAGCTCCCGATATGGTTGATGGGCGAGCGTGCCTTGATACGCGCGGCGTCTTTTTTGGGATGCCCGATCATGGCGAGCATGGCCTCATAAGCCTCTGACTGCCGACCGAAATAGGCTTTGTCATAGTCCATCATGGCGTCGAGGTCGGCCACGCCGTTGATCGCGGCGGCGCATTTATAAAGGCCGGGATCGCGCACAGGGCCCATCAGCGCGGCATAGCCGCCATAGCTCCACCCGGCGATGGCGATGCGGTCTTGCGAGGCGATTTCCGTCGCGGGCGGTGTAATCGACGATCTCGACGCGCCCGAGCTGTTAGGGGGCGAGGCCGGGATTGACGGAATTGATGTAGTCGGCTTTCCGCGAAGCGATGTCGTAAACATGGTGTACGCCCGGCTGTTGCGGGCCATCGACGTGGAGGAGCCAGCGGTTCCGGAGCGGCTGATGCTTTCGAACCTGACTTCGTTGTCTGCGCCGAGGAAGCTCCGCAGGCCCTTGAGGTGAGCGGCGAATGTGGCGTCCTTGAATTTGAAATCGCGCCGTTTGCCGTCAAAAGCCGCGCCGACGAATTTGCCTTGGGCGTCCAGCACGGGTTCATCGACATCGACGCCGTCCACGCCGAAAAGCTTTTCGAGATAGGTGCCCTCGCGCAAATCATAGAGCCAGATGGCGGACACATCCTCGGCCGGCCCGCGTCCGGCAATGTACCAGATGCCGGGATCGTCCGTGGGGGCGATGGGACTGACGGATTCAAAGTCCTCGGCCTTGACCTTGGCGAGCGTTTTCCACTTGTCGGAACCGGGGGCGCGGGTCTGTATCTTGAGGTAGCGCCCGCGCGAGGTGCGCTCCATCCGCACGACGGGCTCGCCCTCGCGGGTGACCTGCCAGCCGAATGTTCTGGCGCTGCCGCGCTCGACCTCCTCGGTCTTGCCGGTGGCGACGGCGACTTTCAACAGGCGGATGCGGCGGTCTTGCATGACGGCCATCAGAATGTGGTCGGGATCGTCGGGCAGGAGTGAGACGATCTGGCTGCGGTCGAGGGCGGCCTTGAAGCGGGCATCGTTGAGCAGCGTCAGCGCGCCGGAGCCGTCGCGTTGCAGGCTGATCATCTGGCGCGTCGGCACGGCGTCGAGATGGACGGTGTTGCCGATGCGGTAATCCACGGGCACGAAGGCCCGCACGAGCAGGCGGTCATCAGTCACCCATTTCACGGCCATCAGATCATCCACGCCGAGGCTGAGCGATTTGACGTTGGCGAGCGTTTCCGCGTCGAGGATGTGAACGACATCGGGCTCTGCATCGCGGTCGATCACGGCGAGAAAATCCCCTGACGGCGAAAGCTCGAGCGAGCTCGACTCCTTGGACTCGAAAAAAGCGTCCACGGGCGGCGGCGCGGCGTGTGCAAAAGTGGTGGCGGCAAGACTTGCCGCCGCGAGGAATGATCGTGTGATGGTGCCCATGAGGGATGTTTACGCGAAGTCTGGAGGAAATCCAGATATCGACGCTATCGCAGTCCCAGTCCCAGTCCCAAGCCGGAGATGGGTCACAGGACGGGAGGCATGAAGGTCGCGACCACCCGCCATTACCCCTCGCGGGTACGGCGCTTCATGCCTGCATCACATTTATGGGCGCGGGTTGCGGGCGAGGACAGGCACGTCGCGATGGACGCCCTGCCCCCGTCCCGCGTTTATTTTTTCGGCTTGGCGGGCGCGGGCGTTTTGAGATTTGCCTTGGCGGAGCCGGATTTGGGTGCGCTCTTGGTCGTGGTCTTTTTTGCGGGAGCCTTTTTCCTGGACGCCGGCTTTTTATCGGAGGTTCGCTTGGTGGTCGTCTTCTTGGTCGTGGCTTTGCGCGCGGTCTTTTCTGCCTTTTCCGCGTCGGGTTTACCTTCGATGGCGTCGAGGATGTCCTTGAGGCGGGCTTCGAGTTGATCGACGCGGGTTTCGATATCGCGACCGGCCTTGGAGGCGGCGGATTTGCCTTCGCGCTTGATGCGGTCGCGCATGCGGGAAATGCGCTCGTCGAGATTCAGGTCGCTGACCTGACTGCGGACTTCGTCCATCATGGAGCGGGCCTTGTCATCGACATCGTCTTCGAGGGTTTCACCGCGGGCAACGAGGTCTTCGAAGACGTCGCTGCCGCGTTCCTGGGCGGTCTTGAGCATGTCGCGGCCCTCGGTAAAGGCGCGGCCATAGGCGCCCAATCCGGCGAGCCAGATCTTGCGGGCGAGGTCGCGGACGTCGTCTGTGGTCTTGTCGGAAGTAGATTTCTTGTCGGATGTGGGTTTCTTATCGGACATGGGGGGTCTCCTAACTCATCTCGTGGGCGAAGCTGGCGGCGTGGCTCGGCAGTTCGACGCCGCGCACGGGTGGCAAAGGCGTCGTGGGTTCCTTGAAGAACGCCCGGATGCGGGCGACGGTTTCCTCGCGCCGGGTGACCATGAAAAGGTGCCCGGCCCCTTCCATGACTTCCATGCGGGCGTGCGGAATGACTTTGGCCATGATGCGGCCATTCACGACGGGCACAATATGATCATTATCGCCCATCAGGATAAGTGTGCGCGCGCGCACGAAGGGCAGGAACGGCAGGGTGGAATAGCCACTCATGGCCGCGAGTTGAAACAGATAGCCCTTGGTGGAGGGCGGGATCAGGTTGCGGCGGAAATCATCGAGACCTTCGGCTTTGGAGTCGCCATAGAGCGCCTCGAAATTCTTGGCCATGAAGTCGCGGTCGATATAGCGGCGCGGACTGATCATCTTGGCGAGCTGTTTGGGATTGCCGGGCACCATGGTCACGCCGGGCGCGGTCGCGCACAGAACGAGACGTTTGACACGGTCGCGGTGACGCCAGGCGAAATGCTGCGCCGGACCGCCGCCCCAGGACACGCCGAGCACATCGACATAGCGGTAGCCCGCCTCGTCGATGATCTGGCGTGCGGCCTTGGCGACCCACCACGGGCGGTAGGGGAATTTGGGATCGGGGGAGCCGCCCACGCCTGGCATGTCGAAGGTAATGATGTCGCGGCCCGTAAAGGTGTCGGCAAACATCTGCGCGATTTCGAGATTGGCCCCGATGCCGTTGAAGAACAAAAGCGGCGTGCGTTTGAAATGCGGCTCGCCGTCGTCGAATTCCTTGGGCTTGCCCTTCCAGATGGCGGTGCGGAGCTTTTGATTGCCGACCTTGGTCATGAAAATGCGCGGCACGGTCGGCTGAAACTCCGGCGTTCTGGATTTGGTCTTGGCCATGCTTCACCTATTGTCGGGGGCGTGCAGGGCACAACATGCCCGCACCATCCTCGCCACATATAGGTGGGAAAGTCGTTAGCCTTTGTAAAGACGGCGCAAACCCTGCGCTCAGGCGCGTTAGAATAGCTGTCCTAATCTGCAGTCTTCCCTGCTTGGGCGCCGACTAGCAGAGGACGTATTCACCGGGCGCGGCACAGATCGGCGGGTGCGCTTTGGAGCCGAGCGATTTGGGCGCATCGATCAGGCTGCCGGAGCGCGTGGAGAGAAACTCCGCCCAGCGTGTCCACCACGAGGCGTTGTGAACCTCTGCGGTTTTCTGCCATTCGGTCGCGCGGGCGGGATAGGCGTCCGGATTTTCCAGATATTCGGGGGGTGAGGCGTAATACATGGCCTTGGGGTTGCCGGGCGGGTTGAGCAGGCTTTGCAGATGACCGGAATTGGACAGCACGAAATCGATATTACCACCCAGCAGGCGGATATTGCGATAGACCGCTTTCCAGGGCGTGATGTGATCGGTCACGCCCGCGACCAGAAAGCCGTCCTGCGCCACGTTCTGAAGATCGACGAAGTGATCGAGAAACACCCATTCACGGTCGGGTCGGAAGGAGCGGTTGACGAAGATGTCGAGATAGTCCGAGTGCAGCTTGGCCGGAAGATTGGTGGAGTCGCCATTCCAGAAAAGCACATCGAAGGGAGGCGGATCCAGGCCCAGCAGGTAATTGTTGACGACATAATTCCAGATGAGGTCGTTGGGACGCATCCAGGCAAACATACGCGACAGCTCGTCACCCGAAAGTATGCCTTTGCGCGCGGAATTGGCGCGGGCGGCCTCTATCCCGCCGGGGGTGACGAAGAGACCGATTTCCGAATCTGAGCGTTTTCCATCGAGCACGGAGACAAATAGCGAATAGCAATTGACCGAGTTGTCACCGCGGGCGGCGAGTTCGTTCAGATAGAGCGCCATGGTCGCCCCGCCCGAACACGCGCCGGTGACGTTGAGGCGGTCCGCGCCCGTAATGGCTTTGACGGCCTCGCCCGCCTCGACGCAGGAGCTGACATAATCCGCCAGACCCCAATGGGCGTGTTCGCGGGACGGATTGCGCCAGGAGACGACAAAAACCTGCTGACCCTGATCGAGCAGAAAGCGCACCATGGATTTTCCATCCGACAGGTCGTGCGCGTAGAATTTGTTGATCTGGGGCGGGATCATCATGACCGGCATCTGATAGACCGAGTCCGTGGTCGGGCGGTATTGAATGAGTTCGAACATCTGGGTGCGGAAGACGACTTCGCCCGGAGTGTTGGCGACATTTTCGCCAAGCTTGAAGGGCTTGGTATCGACCATGCGCGGCATGCCGCCATTGTTCTTGAGATCGTCAAAGGCGTTCTGGAGACCCTTCATCAGGGACTTGCCGTTGGTCGCGACAAGCATTTTCAGCGCGGTCGGATTGCCGAGCAGCGTATTGGTCGGGGCGACCGCATCGGTGACGAGTTCGGTAATGAACCGCGCGCGCGCCTGATCGGCGGGGTGCATGCGGGAGTCCTTGATCCATCCCTCCAGTTCGCGCCGCATGGCGAGCCAGCTCTGCATGGAGCGTTTGTAGAGCGGGTTTGTCTGAAAGCTTTCATCCTTGAACCGGCGGTCGCGGCGGTCGGCCTGAAGGTCGGATGTGCCGCGCGCAATGTCTAGCATTTCCGAGGCGTAGGATGCGAAGTGTTTGGCAAAAGGGGCGGGTTGTTTGGCAGCGTAGCCCGCCATCATGGCAAGCGATTTGACGATTTCGGACCGCCGAAAGCCGACCAGCGCATTGACCGCTGTGGTGGTCTCCGCGGCTTTTTTATCGACCGTCTTGTTGATGCCGTCTGCCATATTCACCCCGTTATGTTTTTTCAGGATTAAAGCACCCGTGCGGACATGCGGCAATGAGAATCCGGTTTTAGCCTGGCCACTCGAAACCCGCGCACAAAAAAAGCCCGCCCTCCGACAGGAGAGCGGGCCGATAGGCGTCGGCGGTGTCGCCGTAATTTAGGCGGCTTTTTTGACCGGGGGTGTCTTGGTGGTTGTCTTGGTGGTCGTTTTCGCGGTCTTGGTCGTCTTGGCGTTCATTGCCTTGATCTTGCGGGACAGCTTTTCGACTTCGGCTTCGAGGTCTTCGACGCGGTCATTGGCGGCGCGCTTGAGCGGGGCGGGAACGACCTCGCGGACTTTTTCAGTGCCCTCGGTGTAGAGCTTGGTTGCGCGCTCGCCGGCATCCTTGGCAACGATGACGGCTTGCGTTTCGAGCTTTTCGCCACGCTTGACGAGGTCGGAGACGAGCTCTTCACGGCCTTCGGAGAGTTTGGCAACGCGCTTGGCGGCCATGTCATAGGCCATGCCGAACATACCGACATAGGCGAGTGTGCCACGGCGGAAGGATGTGCGGGCAAGTTTGCGGGCGCGCAGGATGGCGGACTCTGCGGACTCGATGGCGTCCACGGTTTCGGCTTTGATCTGTTTGGCGGTGTCGGTTTTCAGCTTGGTCATGGGGGTCTCCAATAGTGGTGTCGGACAGATGTCCGGTGTGTCGATGAGGCCTATCTGGGGACTGTCATTAGAAAGCTCGCCCTAACGGGTTTGGGGCGCTAGATCGCGGGCGTGTCGGATGCGCCTACAGTCACAGTTGTCATTGTCGCCTATCAGGCGGGCGCGTTTCTGGCGCGGTGCGTGGAGGCCTTGAAGCGACAGGACGGTGTAAGCTGGGAGGCCGTGATCGTCGATAATGCCTCCACGGATAGCTCGCTGGCGGGGCTGGATCTGGATGCGCGCTTTCGGGTGGTGAGCAGTTCAATCAATCTGGGGTTTGCGGAGGCCAACAACGTCGGGGCGTGGGGGTCGCGCGCAAAATGGATCGCGTGCCTGAACCCCGATGCCTATGCGCGGGATGGCTGGCTGGCGGCACTGGTGGCGGGTGCGGAGGAAGCGGGTGCGGACATGGCGGGCTCGACCCAGGTGTTTGCGGAGACGCCGGACAGGTTGGACGGTCTGGGGGATGGCTATCACATTAGCGGGTTGGCGTGGCGGTCGGGGTTCGGGCATCCGGCAGGCGGCGCGCCGACTGCGCCCTATCCCGTGTTCGGGCCGTGCGCGGCGGCAGCGCTTTATGACCGGGAGATGTTCGAAGCCGTGGGTGGGTTCGATGCGCGGTTTTTCTGTTATCACGAGGATGTGGATCTGGCGTTACGGATGCGGCGGGCGGGGGCAGCCTGCGTGCAAGTGCCGGATGCGGTGGTCGATCATGTGAGTTCGGGGATTGCGGGACGCGCCTCTGACTTTGCGGTGTTTTACGGCACGCGCAACCGGATGTGGACGTTTGTGAAGTCCATGCCCTTGGCGGGACTGGTGCTGTTTGCGCCGCTGCATATCGCGATGACGATGGCCATGATGGTGTGGTCGCTGTTCCGCAAAGGTCGGGCGGGGCCGACCTGGCGCGGGGTGTGGGCGGGGATCAAAGGCCTGCCGGAAATTGTGCGCGCGCGGGGCGAGGTATCGAAGGAGGCGGGCTTGCGCGGGCTGTGGGGTGTGCTGGCGGTCAATCCGGTCAAGGTCGTTCGACGCGGGGTCGTGCCTGCGGTAAGGCGACCCGATGAATGATGTCTTGGATACGGCGCGGCGGGTGTTGCGAATCGAGCGGGAAGCGCTGGGCGCACTGGCGGAGTCGCTGAATGCGGGCTTCGGGGATGTGGTGGAAGCGCTGCTGAAACTGGAGGGTCGGGTGATCCTGGCAGGGGTTGGGAAGTCCGGCCATGTGGCGCGCAAGATTGCGGCGACCTTGGCCTCCACGGGAACGCCCGCGCTCTACATCCACCCCACGGAAGCCAGCCACGGGGATATGGGGATGATTGCACCTCCACGGGAAGGCTTTGGCGGCGATGCGGTGATTGCGCTGTCGCGGTCGGGGGAGACGGCGGAGCTGGCGGATCTGATCGGATATTGTCGGCGGCACCGCGTCCTGCTGATTGCGATGACGGCAAAAGCCGACAGTACGCTGGCCAAGGCGGCGGATCATGCGCTGGCCCTGCCGGATGCGCCGGAAGCCTGCGCGACGACGCGCGCGCCGACGACGTCCACGACCTTGCAAATGGCCATGGGCGATGCGCTGGCGGTGGCTCTGCTGGAGGCGCGGGGATTTTCGGCGGAGGATTTCAAGGCGCGTCATCCGGGGGGGACGCTGGGGGCGCAGCTCTCGACCGTCGGGGAGCTTTGCCACGCGGAGATGCCGCTGGTGGCGCTTGGTACGGCACTGGGCGAGGCGATCGGGGTGATGAGTGCGGCGGGCTTTGGCTGCGTCGGTGTGGTGGATGACGGGTCGCTGGCGGGGATTGTCACGGATGGGGATTTGCGCCGCGCCATGGGCACGGCGACGCCCGATAGCGCGGTGGAGACGGTAATGACGCGCACGCCCGTGACGGTGGACAGCGGAATGCTGGCCGCGGATGTGCTGGCGCGGATGACGCGGGACGTACCGCGCATCATGCAGGTGTTTGTGGTGGAGGACGGCGCGCCCGTGGGGGTGTTGCACCTGCATGATCTCTTGCGGGCGGGGGTGGTTTAATTTCATTCAACGTCATCCCGGCGTAGGCCGGGATCTCCATCGAAAGCGCTTTAATCCAGCCCCACTCATGACAAGCGGGAGATCCCGGCTTTCGCCGGGATGACGGTTATGAGAGGAGCTAGAGCCCCAAAGCGGCCGGGACTTCGTCGCGGAGTTTGTATTTGAGCACCTTGCCCGTGCCGCCGCGTGGGAGCTCACTCATGAGGTGGAGGTGTTGCGGGGTCTTGAAGGTGGCGAGCGTGTCCTTGAGGTGGGCGTGAATGGTGTCGAGGTCGAGTGTGTGGCCCGGTTTGCAGACGGCGCAGACGGCCCCGATTTCGCCCCAGCGGGCGTCCGGCACGCCGATGACGCTGACTTCGGCGATGGCGTCGAGCTCGTAAAGCAGGCCTTCGATCTCTGCGGGATAGACGTTTTCGCCGCCGGAGATGTACATGTCCTTGACGCGGTCTTCGATGGAGACGTAGCCGTCGGCGTCCATGCGACCGATATCGCCGGTGTGATACCAGCCATCCTTGAACACTTCGTCGGTCGCCTCCGCGCGCTTCCAGTAGCCGGGGGAGACGCAGGCGCCCTTGATCCAGATTTCGCCAGCCTCATTCACATCCGCGCGGCGGCCGTTTTCGCGGAAGATGCCGAGCGTGGTGTGCATGAGCGAGCGGCCCGCCTTGCCTGCCATATGGGGCATGTCGGCTTTCGCGATCAGGCAGCCCGCCGCGCCCGTTTCGGTCATGCCGTAACCTTCCTGGATGACGAGGCCTTTGGTGTGCCAGAAGCGGATGAGTTCTTCAGGCACGGTCTCTGCCCCGCAGAGCGCGGTCTGGATGCGGGAGAAGTCTATATCGTCCACACCCGGCATAAGCTTGAGCGCGTTATAGGCGGCGGGCACCATGAAGGTGCTGGTGATGGCAAGGTCGGCGTCGTTGATCAGCTTGGCCGTGCCCGCCACGTCGAAGACGCGCTGGATGACCGTGGTCGTGCCCGACCAGATGGCGGGCATGGCCGTGACGTTGAGCCCGCCAATGTGAAAGAGCGGCATGTTCGACAGCGAGACCCCGTCCTTGTCGAGGCCGTTGGCCTGCATGCCGCTGGACTGGCTGAAATACATCATGCCGTGGGTGATGATCACGCCCTTGGGTGTGCCGGTGGTGCCGGAGGAATACATCAGCATGCATTGATCCTCAAAATCCTGCGGCTGCATATCCAGGCGCGGCTCGACTGCGGCGAGGGCGGTTTCATAGTCGCTGTCCCCGCCCGTGCCCTGGGTGTGGAGCCAATCGGCCATATCCGGCAAGGCGTCGGCGATAGGCTGAAACGGTGTGTCGTAGAGAACGAGCGTTGTGCCGGAGTTTTCCAGAATGAAGCTGATTTCGTGCGGGGTCAGGCGGAAGTTTACGGCCACGCAAATGACGCCCGCGCGCCAGCAGCCGAAGATAAATTCCATCGTGTCGGTGGAGTTCAGCGTGATGAAGGCCGCGCGGTCGCCGGGCTTTAGCCCGCGCGCGGCCAGCATGGCCGCGACGCGGCCAACGCGTTCGTGCATCTGTTTGTAAGTGAAACGCCGCCCGGTATCGGCCTCGATCATCGCCACCTGATCGGGCGAATAGCTGGCGTTGAATGCGATCCAGTCGACGGCGGCGTAAGGCATATGTGGTCCCCGATATTATGTTATCGGGAAAGTATGCGGGCTGATGGCAAGGCTGGCAAGTTTCAAGCGATCCACACCGTATTCGCAGGCTTCAAGGATCGGCCCATATATCGACAGCAGGATCGAGATGCGCCGTGCCGCCGAGGGCGACATGGATGCGATAGACCAGATCTTTTTCGCGCTCGGTCTCCCAATAACCGACGAGCCAGGCGCCGTAATCTTTATAGGGGTCGCGGCGGTAGGTGAAGTCGAGCCGTTTTTGCCCGTCCTGCTCGATCCGGAGGCGGGCATGGTCATCATCGATATAATCATGCCGGGACGTGATCTTGCCCGAGAGATCGGTCACGCAGAGGTCGTCGATGACCATGATTTTGTTCGATGAAGGGGCCTGTGCGTTTGGCAGAAAGATATGGGCAACGAGATTGCGTCCGCCATTCAGGCGGCTAAATTGTCCGCATGTAGGCGCACCATCGACAGCTTTGCCGAATGTGCGGGTCGCGGTGTCGAAGGAGATGAGCTCGATATAGGCTTCGGCGTTGCGAAGATTGCAGACCGTCATGCGTGTGCGGCTCCGAATGCGTTTACAGCTCTAGCGGCCCCAGCGGGCGGTGGAGCCGCGGGCATCGACGTGGACGAAGGGGCCGTGGACGGCGTTGGCGCGGTAGGAGCCGATCCCGCCTTTGATGACGGCGGGCGTCAGGCCTTCGCGTTTATAGAGCTTTTGCGCGTAGTCGTAGAGAAAGTTCGCATCGGCCTTGGTAATCTGTCCGTCGTCATTGATGTCGTCCATATTGCCGTCGCGCGGACTGTGATCGAGATAGATGTCGGCGGCGTCGCCATACATGTGGCGGGAGAACTTCGCGCTGCCGATGGCGGTGTTGTAGAACGGGCTGCGGAACCCGCTCATGACGAAGAAGGTATCGGCGTCGGTCAGGCCGTCGTCTTTCAGGGAGGCGAGCAGGGTTTCGAGGCGGATGAGGTTTTCGTCCGAGACGCGGAGATATTTCGGCCAGACCCCTGGCTGTTGCTTGCAGAGGAATTGCCCGACATTGAAGCTGGGCGAGACGGAAAGATCGCCCTGACCCTTTTCGAGCTTGATGAAACCGCGCGGCGTGTTGCGCGGATATTTGCCCATGCGGAAGGTACCGAGATAGCCGCGGCTGTCGATATTGGTTGAGGGTTCCAGCACGAAGAGGGTAATTTCGGCAGAGAGTGCGCCGAGAGGATCGCGCACTTCGAGGCGGTGATTGCCGGGCTGCGTCGCGCTCCATGTCGTGCCGATCGTTTCGCCGTCCACCGTGGCGGTTTCGCCAACGGCGAGGGTGAGCGTCATCTCTTCGCCCGGCAGAAGCTTTTGATGCCAGCTGTCATAGGGAATGTCTTCGCCATTGATCGCCACGGCATGGGCCGTGGCGGCCAGAGTGGCGAGCGGCAAAATGACAAAGGATAAAAGGGCAGTGCGGATCATTGGGCCTGTATGTGTGCCGTAAGGAGGAGTGCATGAAAAACCCCGCAACAGTGTGCGGGGTTCCGGATTTTGGCTCGTGTCTTGATCGTTGCGCGGGCCTTAGTAGCGGCGCTCGCCATTGCGGAAGTAGGACGTGCCGGTGGCGGGATCGATATAGTAGAGACGACCCGTGCGTTCGTCCGTGTAATAGCGGGGAGCTTGCTGAGTACCTTGGGGATATCCCTGCTGGTAGCCCTGCTGTGCGCCCTGCTGATAGCCTTGGCGGGCATTTCGCTTGTCGCGCTCATTGCCAAGGACGTAACCCGCCGCCGCGCCGATGCCGGAGCCGATGAGTGCGCCTTCGGCGTCATCGCCACGGCCCGCAATAATGGCGCCTGCGCCGGCACCGATGACGGCACCGCCCACGGCGCCACGCTCGCCACTGGACATGTTGTTGTAGCCGCGCTCTGTGCTGGCGCAGCCCGCGAGGATGAGGGTCGCCGCAGTGGCGGGGATCAGAAACTTCAGGGTCATGACATATCCTTTCAATGGGAAGTCATTGGTTGATGAGAGAGAGTGCTCCCGTTTGGCTGAACGGAAGTTGAACGCCCAAATGTGTCGTAAATGTGGAGTCGGTATGAAGAGGCGGACAGCTTTGCGGGAGCCCGCTGGCGTCTGCAGGTCGGCCTGACGATATCGCTAGCCTGACGGTATCGCTAGAAGGTGGAGACGATCCCGAGGCCCGTCACGGAGTCGACCGTGTCAAGGTCGCCCATATTATCAGGCATGAAGGCAGGCTGTGTGCCGAGAAGGGGGTCGGCGGCACTGCGGGAGTCCTGTTCGATCCGGCCGAGCACGGTGACGGTATCGCGGAACGCGGTGTCGCTCTGAAAACTGGGCATGCCCGCGGGTGTGGTATATGTCGCGGTCTGCAGCCGGATCGAGGCGGCGTCCCGGTAGGTGATTGTGTCGCGCGGGGCGATATCGACCACTTGTTCCAACGGGGCGGTAATGCAGATGGTGTCGGTGCAGAGTTGCTCTGATACAGGCGCGGTGGAAGCTGGCGCGGTGGAGGCAGGCGCGGTGACGGGCACAGGCTCGGTGGCGGATGCCGGGGGCGCGAGCAGGGCCACGAGCGCCACGCTGGCGAGGACGGATCCGAGAAAGAATGTGTTGGACGTGCGTTGGTTCATGACAGTCGAACGGCGCGGGACGGCTAAGTGTTCCTTAACCCTTTGGGCAATTCGCCATTTGCGATGTCGCCGACGGGATAGCTTGCGGTCTGCGGGGAACGCGGCAGACAATGACCCGTTAGCCAAAGGATGAACGACGTGGGAAGTCCCACGCGATCAACTCCCCGCGATGATTTTCACGCGACAGTTTCAGGCAAGACATGACATTCAAACACCGACACGTTCTCTTGATGACGGCGGCCGTTCTTTGTGCGGGCCCTGCGACGGCGCAATTGGCGGCGCATACGGATCTGCGGGCCGTGGCCCCGACGGTTCAGACGCTGGGCGCGCCGGTCGATCGGGCGCTGAATGCGGCCTTGGAAAAGCGTATTGTGAGCGGAGAGATCGACAAGGCCGTACAGGGTGAGTTTGCGGGCGGGGTCGCGAAGGCTGTGCGTCATGCCTATGCCCAGACCAATTTTGCACCGATGTGGACGCGCGAGGGGGCGGAGGGCTTTCGGGATGCCTCCAGAGGATTGATGAGCCACGGCATTGTGGCCGAGGATGTATTCGAGAACGCCCTGGACGAGTTGATCGACACGCGCTTCGGGGCGCGGTCTGCCAAGGCGAAGGCCAAGGCGGACCTGAAATTGACGCTGGCAGCACTGCGCGCGGCGAAAGCCCTGTCGGCAGGGCTTGGCGATGAGGGCGCGATGGAGGATCCGTCCAAGACGTCCGCCATGCAGAGCTGGCTGACCGATTACCTCCAAACGGCAGGCAGGACCGGCGGCGCAGCCGAGCTGGAAGCGTTGGCCCCGACCCATCCGCAATATGCCAAACTGCGCACGGCGATGGCCGATTACCGCGAGTTGAAGCGCCAGGGCGGCTGGGCCGCGATCCCGGATGGCGATCTGATAGAGTCGGGCGATACGGACGCGCGGGTGTCGGCCTTGCGGGTGAGGCTCGCTAAAGAAGGGTTCGATATGGGCGCAATGTTCGAGGAGCCCGACCTGTATGATGCGGATGTGGAGGCGGCGCTGAAAGCGTTTCAGCGTCGGCACGGCCTGGAAGATGACGGGGTTGTCGGCGGCAATACGCTGGAGGCGCTGAATGAGAGCGTGGCGTCCAAGATCGGGCGCATTGCGGAGACGCTGCACCGCTGGCGGCGTCACGGGGATCTGGGTGAGCGTTATGTGCTGGCCAATATTCCGAGCTATACGGCCGAAGGCTGGGATAAAGGAAACAAGCAGATTTCCATGCGCACGGTCGTCGGTAAGCCGCGCCATGCCACGCCGACCTTTTCCGATCGGGTCGAATATGTGGTCGCCAATCCGAAATGGTATGTGCCAGTCAGCATTGCCCGCCGCCAAAAGCTGAGCAAGTTGCGCCAGGACCCGTCCTATGCGCCGCGCAAGAATTACGAAGTGATCGAAATAGCATCCGGTGAGGCCGTAAGCGCGGCGACCGTCGATTGGAACGACCCGGACGTGCTGTCGAATTACCGGTTGGTGCAGCAACCGGGCGCAAACAATGCGCTGGGCGAGCTGAAGATCATCTTTCCCAACCAGTATTCGGTCTATCTGCACGGCTCCCCGACAAAGCATCTGTTCGAGGAAGCGCAGCGTGCGTTCAGTTCGGGCTGTGTGCGGCTGGAAGATCCGGAAGCCATGGCGCGCTGGATCGCGCGGGGTGACGACAGGATTTCGCCAAGTGACGTCAGCGATCAGCTTGATAGCGGTAAGCGCGAGCGGATGTATCTGGGCGAACAGATTCCCGTTCACCTGACCTATCACACGGTAGTAGCAAACGAGGCCGGAGAGCCCGTTTTCTACCGCGACGTCTATGACCGGCTGGAAGATGTGCGCATGGTCAAACGCATGGCGGAGCTGGACGGCTAAGCCACAGATCCCGAACCAAGCGTATAAAAAAAGCCCCGCTCATCGAGCGGGGCTTTTTCGATTTCGGTCGGGTATGGCGCTTAGCGGGCGAAGACGAAGAAAGCGATGGCCATGGCGATGACGGCGAGGAGGGTGCTGATGGCGTAGATGCCAAACCCTGTGCCATTGGGATTGCTGCCGCGGGCTTCGGTGCCGCTGATGACGGCGGGGTTGGCGTCGGTGTGATGATGGTTTTCGCCGGGCTTGACGTCATGCTGGCGGGCCATTTCGGCGCGGGCGGCCGGAGTCATGGCATCGGATTCATAGACGACGCCGTCGGGGGTTTTCTTTTCCATAGGGGTTTCTCTCTCGTAATCTCTGTCGTGATTTTAGGACGTCTTGAGAACGACCTTTTGTTCGGTCTTGAACAATTCCTGCCCGACGACCGTGCCAAGCGCGGTGGCGGCGGCCATGGCCCCCATGGGGTGTTCGTTTATCTGACCCAGCACCTTGGCGACGATTGGGTCTTTCAGAAGTTCGGCGGGAAGGAGCTCTCCGATGGGATCGGTCTTGATATCGTAAGGCAGGGCTTCGCGTTCTTTCACGGGCACGCGCAGCGACATGAACACGATAAGTGCGCCTGCCAGCATGATTATACCGACGGCGAGCCAGGCCACATCGACACCGGCAATGCGGGCGAGGAAAAACCACAGCCCGATCAGCACGGCCAGCGAGCCGAATGCGATCAACAGGCCCATGGCGAGAAAGCCTGTGAGCACCTGAACCGGGTTCTTGCGCGGGGCCTTGATCAGAAGGGGCGCAATGAATGTCAGGTATTTCATCATGGCGGGAGCTCTCTCTTTCTCTCAGTCGAATGTCTCTTCGGGCGGACGTCTCTTCGGGCGGACGTCTCTTCGGGCGGACACGACCAAAAGCCGTGGCGCACGAAAACGGAAAAGCCCCGGACGAGCCGGGGCTTTGGATATCGGTGTGTGCAGCTTAGCGGCGGGACACGGCACCAAAGAGCAGGCCCACACCGGCGGCGATGGCAACGGCGGTCAGCGGGTTCTGACGGATGCGCGCTTCGGTATCGGCGGCAAGTTCGGTGTATTTGTCTTTGGCGAGTTCGGCTTTTTCGATCGCGACGTCCTTGGCATAGCCGGCCTTTTCGGCGGCAAGTGCGCGGGCATCGGCGGTCTTGGCATCGACATATTCCACACCGGTCGTTTTGAGCTGGGCCGTCAGTTGGGCGAGATCGGCCTTGAGGGTTTCGATCTGGGCGACAACTTCGTCACGCTTGAGCGGGATGACATTGGCAGAGGCCGTGGTTTTTGCCGTCGTGGCCTTGAGCGTCTGTGCGCTTTTCTTGGCGGACTTGGCCGGCTTCTTGGTGTTGGGCATTTTGGTTTTGGCGGTGTTGTTTGCAGTGGCCATGGTTATCTCTCCTTGGTGGAAACAGGTTCTGCGCCCCTCGTGAGCGTCCTTGGCAAATCAACACCGATGTCCGGTTTTCGTTCCATCCGCCCGGTTCCATCCGTCCAGTTCGAAACATCCGGTAGCGCCCGTTAGGTGAAGCGCTTTTCACAAAGCGGTTCAGGAAGATGGGATGCAGGCGGGACGAAAGAGGGCTGCGACACCTTGGCCTGCGGATTAGGGGTGTGGGGCGGGAACAATTAAATCCACGCCTCATTGTTTTGGCATGACCGGATGCGTCCGGTGATCGACCCGAAGAATTGCCTACCTGCCTTATTCGG
>JAUKWC010034779.1:0-16564 GCA_032356245.1 Endocladia muricata
AAAATACGTCGATAGGCAAATTAAGCCCCTCTTCTGCATCGCGTTCGCTCAACTGTAGCTGACCATTCACGTAGATTATGTTGGCGCGCGGGGGCAACAGATAAATTGTATCTGGCTGAACGCTGACACCATCCTTTACTTCAAAAATTGGTAGCTTTGTATGGCGGGTTAGCAATTCATCCATCATACTATTAAAGTCGGGGGCAAGATGCTGTACAATCACAAAAGCCATCCCCGAATCCATTGGCACGTTTTGAAAGAAACGTTCCAGCGCGTCTAGTCCACCGGCGGATGCACCGATGCCAACCACACGTAGCGGCTCTGATTGGCTGGGCACGCGCTTCTGTTTAGAACTTGTCTCAGGCGAGCGCTGATCATCTGCCGATCCGCTCTCGCTGGGGTGTTCTCCACTATTCTTTTCAGGACTGCTTTGTGTAGGGCTACTTAGTTGCTCGCTCATTGTCTTTACAGGTTATGGTGTAAATTGTAGGTCGACAGCCTCGGATTTTTCTGCTTTGGGTATTTGAAGGCAGAAATAAAATATTGCGCCTTCCCCTGGCTTTGCATCAACCCAAATCGTGCCGCCATGCGTTTCGATCGTCTTTTTAACCAGCGCTAAGCCAGCCCCCGTACCGCCGCCATATGCATCTTCGAGATGTAGACGCTGGAACATTTCGAAGATCTTTTTCTGATGTTGTATAGCGATTCCAATGCCATTATCCCGCACAAAAAAGATTTGTAGATCGGGTTGAGAAGCGACAGACTCGGTGTAATGGGTGATGATCTGTGGCGCGCCCTCTGGCACCTCGTTTGTCACCCCTATCTCGATCCGCTTTTCGTCACTTTCGTTATATTTAATCGCGTTGCTGATCAAATTTTGGAAGATGATTAGCGCATGGCTATGTAAGTAACTAATCGTTGGCAGCGTAGAGATACAATGCACCTCGGCATTGTTGGCCGTAAGCTGCGACTTTAGTGATTCTTGCACTTCACCCACCACCGCGTTGAGATCAACCTGTTGGCTAATATCCTCATCCTGACCTAGCTTGGCATAGCGCCGCAGATCATCAATCAACATCTGCATCCGCACGCCTAACCTAGAAACAGATTGCAGATAGGTCTGACCTTCCTCATCTAAAACGTCTTCGTAGCTCGCCCGGAGCATTCCAGCATAGTTTAGCAAACCACGCAGCGGTTCTTTTAGATCGTGTGCCGCGATATGAACAAAGCGGTCTAGTTCATCATTCGAACGGGCTAGCTCCATATTGGCGCGCTGCAAATCATGGTTAACGGTTCGAATGGCCTCTTCGTGCATCTTGCGCATGGTAATATTGCGGCCAAGCGATAGGACAACTTCTTTCCCATCTAGATCAGTTTTAACAGAACGTGTTTCGACGGGGAAAACGGTGTTATTTTGACGCTGATACGTTGTTTGCTCTGTGATCGGCGCGCCAGTCTTTAATGAGCGTTGCAGATTTGTCATGACCGTTGCATCAATATCTGGATCGATATCACCCAGAGAGAGGGCCAAAAGCTCATTGCGCGTATAGCCTAAATTAACGCAAACCTGCTCATTCGCCTCTATAATACGCCCATCAAATTCGGCAACCAAAATCATATCGCCAGCATTGTCTACCAAGCTGCGGAAGCGGCTCTCGCTCTCGCTCAAAGATTCGTTGATTGCGTCACGCTCCAAGCGTAGCTGCCAGTTTGCCGCGCTTAGCTTTTGATTCAAGCGATCAAGCTCTCTTTCTGCTTCTTTTAAGCGCGCAATGCTCACAACCGTCAAAACAACGCCCGCCGTTGTTCTGGAGCTGTCGCGATAGGGCAAAATACGCAGCAGCATCGCAGAGCCGCTTTTTGTGTGAATCTCACGCTCAAACGGTTCATCCTCATCCAAAACGTAGCTAATAGATTCGGAGAGTTCATCTTGCTCTAAATCAATACTGTAAAGTAGGTGTCCAACTGGGCGGCCGATATCTTGCGGAAGCAGGTTAAAGATTTCGGCACTAGCAGGTGTGTAATCGCGTATGTGCAGCGATTTATCTAAAAAGATCGTGCCGATTTGGCTGCTTTCTTGCAGGTTTTGCATGTCTGACGTTAGCTGCGTCAGTTCATCAATTTTGCGCTGATATTCGCCATTAACGGTATAAAGTTCTTCGTTTACCGAGTGTAGCTCTTCATTTGTACTTTGCAGCTCTTCATTCGATGCGGTTAACTCTTCGTTTGTACTTTGCAGCTCTTCGTTGGTTGTTTCTAACTCTTCGATAGTCGTTTGCAGATGCTCTTTTGCAAACCTCAGTTCCCGCTCCAGGATATCGATGCGCTCCTGAGATTCCTCTTGTGGATCGAATGTTTCCTCGGATTCGTTATCCGGCGGATGAACCTGCAACTCTTCGAGTTCGATCACGTAGCGCAATGTTTTCTGGCGCTGATCTACAAATGGACGTACAGCGATGCGCAAACTTTTGCTGCCTTCAGCAGTTTTGGCTTTGACGCCTGTATAGATAACGGCTTCCTTCTCTTTAGCTGCACGATGCAACGCAGCCCGTACAACAGTGTGCATATCGCTCTGAATCATGCGTAGGATGTTCAGCGTCCCTTTGCCTTCGTTCAAACGCAGATATTGCCCCGCATCGCCAAATGTGTAGAGCAAATTATGCTGTTCGTCTACCAGCAGGCTAGATGGCAGATAGACCTGCAACAGATCTTCGTACCAATCGCCGATGCCATTAGAACGGGCTGATCTGCTCGGTGCCGGCCTACTTAGCAGGGAAGGATTCAGGCTTTTTGCTTGTGGTAAAAATCGAGAGGCAGGGAGACGTACGTCGCGTATTTTTTTATAGATGCGCCAACGCTGATTGTATACTTCGAATTCATCACCCAATTCGCCGATAAATTCGCTTGGACCTAAAAAGAGTACGCCATTCTTGCGCAGCGCAAAATGAAAGCTCGACAGCACTTTGTTTTGAGCCGGTTGTTTAAAATAGATCAGGACGTTTCGGCAGGTGATGAGATCAATCTTCGTAAAGGGCGGATCCGCGATCAGGTTATGTTGCGCAAAGATAACCATTTTACGCGTTCCTTTGTTGACTTGATAACCGTTTGCGATCTTCGTAAAGTAATTGTCTCTATATTTGGGCGGAAGGTTAAGGATATCGGCTTCATCATAGATACCTTCGCTGGCAATATCAAGAGAATTTTGGTGTACGTCTGTTGCAAAAATGCGCACATTCACCTGTTTATTAAGACGCATCATGGCATCTTGAAAGAGCATGGCGATAGAGTAAGCCTCTTCACCTGTGGCACAGCCCGGCACCCAAATGCGGACAGATTGGTCATCTCTATCTTTCGACTCTGCATCCGCAATAAGCTGGTCAACCATATCCTTACTAGCCAGCAAAGCAAATGCTTCTGCATTGCGAAAAAATTCGGTCACCTCCACAAGCAGGTCGCGATAGAGGATATCGACCTCTTCAGGCGTATCGCGCAGATATTGTATATAGTCTTCGCTGCTTAAAAGATTGTTTAAGGCCATACGCCGTTCAATACGGCGGGTAATTGTGGTGGGTTTATAGTGCGAAAAATCAATCGAGAACTTTCGGCGCAGCAGCGCAAAGAGAACGGACACCTCATTCTCTTCTGTGATTTCGGTAGGCAAGGTATCGTTTTCTACCGGCAGCCGACCACCATTTTCAATGTACTTCGTAATTCGCAGCGGCATCTGATCGGGAGTTGTAATGATGTGTGCAAAGCCAGTCGCGTTTGCGGCGCGCGGCATCCCGTCAAATGCTGCGCTCTCTATATCTTGTACCAACGTAAGTCCACCCACGTGATGGATATCGGGCAGACCGCGTGAGCCATCGCTACCGGTTCCCGATAGAATGACGCCGATTGCGTGCTCTTCTACATCTTTCGCCAATGAGCGAAAAAAGATGTCGATAGGCAAATTGAGTGTACCTGTCGGCTCTTGTTCGGTTAAGCGCAATTGTCCATTGGTAAGAACCATATTCTTGCGTGGTGGAATAAGATAGATCGAATTTGCACGCAAAGGCATCGAATCTTCCACTCGGTAGATATCCATCTTTGTGTGCCGCGCCAATAGCTCGGCCATAAGGCTTTTAAAATCGGGAGAAAGATGTTGCACAACAACAAAGGCGGCCCCAGTATCAATTGGCATGTTCTGAAAAAATCGCTCGAGTGCATCAAGCCCACCAGCCGAAGCACCGATACCAACAACAAAGAGCTTATCGCTGGCTTTCTCTGCTACAAGTGCGGGTGAAAGTGCGGGTGAAGATGAAGGTGAGAGTGAAGAGGCGCTCTTTGAATTCGCTTTATTCCCATCTTGGTTTTCATCTGCGTAAGCACTTGTACTATCGGCCATGCGATGCAAACCGGTTTGTGCTTCTGCCTCCAGTTCTTGATTGGGATTATCACCATTTTGGGTACCTGATTTTGCCATGGATGTGCCTTTCTTAAACTAGTCGACTTACACAATATTTGTTATGGAATGGTTTTCTTGTAACAGTTTTTACGCCCGAGTCATGCCCGATTGCTTTAATCAGACATCCATCTTGCTGAATATCTGTGGATCCCCGATAAGCTTGTCCTCACGAAAGTGGGGAAACCTTCGGGAATGACGTGACAACAGCGCGCACAGGGAAATAGATAGAAATATAAATAGCTCAAACAGCGCTATGAAATAGCATTTTTTCGTATGCGCAAACAGACACGGAGCCAATGCAGTATTGCGCTGCTGCCGAGTTTAAATTATAAATGGGTGCAAACTAAATAATACAAGTTAGGAATGGGTTAATTCGAGGTTGTATTCTGTTTTAGAACTCTTTGGGGTATTATGGCGTAATCCGCAGGATGTCCTTTGCATCTGCGCTATAATACCTGCCGAAACAGGCTAACGTTGTGATCCCATCTGTGGACTCACCATAATTTTTTTATATAATATAATAGACGGTTTCGCCATAATATCTTTTTATCAGCAATAAAACTTTTATTGAGATAAAATTTCATGGTCGAAACGCTCTTACTTGTGATGCTTTAGCATGATGTTTTAGCGTGATGCTTCGACATCTTGCGTAAGCTCTGTCTGTTTGAAAACAGATTCTGCATTTGATAAAACCGAAAATCTGTTCTCATATAGAATCTGCAAAAATTCTTCCGATTCGTTACAACAAGCATATCATATTAATTGTGCTATATCAACCTTCCTTTTCATGTAGGTTCTGTTCCAGAGAGTAGACAGATCAAAAGAGACCAAATTATGGATAGGCCACAGGTGATAGTGGTCCATCCATAATTTGGTCTCTTCTAACAATAACACCAGATACAGGAGCTATTCTATAGTTTTAGGCCATTCCAAAAATTAAACTATATGTTATGGCCGCAAGCTACTCCAGAAAAGCCGATGAAATACGTATAATTATTTTTCTGGAGTAGCTTTATTCTACTCATTTCTTGCAATAAATTATGTCTATTTTAGTGATAGTACGAAGTCGTGCTATCAACGTGTTTGTTGGGCAGTACAGAGTCAATCACGCGCTGCTCTTTTGGTGCCGACCACGACGTGCGTTTAAACCATTCTACTTCGTTTTCAGTCGACACGGCGTTATGATTTAAATGGGCGAGATTCTCGATAAGGTGATCATCAAGAGGCGGCAATTCCATCTCTAGATCTTGATCCAGAGTGAAGTAAAAAGTGGTTCCTTGCTTGGGTGTAGATGTAAACCACATTTCGCCGCCATGTTGTTCGACTACCTTCCGGCAGGTAGCCAAGCCAATACCAGCACCGGGGTATTGTGTGCGAATGTGGTTACGCACAAATGGTTCGAAAAGTTGATCATGTATTTTATCTGCGTTATCAATTCCGATACCATTATCGCACACCTGAATCTGCCATTGGGATCCTAGTTTGGTGGCCGTAATTTTAATCCGTGGGCTTTTGCTGCAATACTTTAGCGCATTCGAAATTAAGTTCTGCAACAACTGTCCCAACCCGATACCATCACCAATAATCATGGGCAGCGGATCGATCTCAATGTGTGCGCCAACCGCATCGATTTCGGCTCGTAACAGCAGCAAAATGTGATCGATGATGCTGTTCAAATTTACTTGTCCAAAGGTCATCTGCGTCCGCCCAATAGATGCATAATCTCGGAATGCTTCAACCATTTCAACAATATGATCGATAGAGGACATGATTGCATCAAGTGGTTCTGGTGACTCGTCATTATCTGATTTTTCTTCACTGAGATCGATAAAAGTTTCTAAATATTCAGCGTAGAGCGATAAATTCGAGAGTGGGCCTAAAATGTCATGCGCCATGCGTGAAGCAAATAGCTCCAGCTCTTCGTGCTTGTTCAAGAGCTGACGCTGCAAGTTTGCTTTCTCTAGTGCGCTAAAAATTGTCCAAGTAAGTTGCCCCGCACTAAACTGCCCCTTGATCAAATAATCATGAACGCCGCGCTTCAGCGCATTGACGGCAATCTGCTCGTCGCCTTGACCCGTAAGCATCACAATAGGTGTTGCCAGTTCACCGCGCAGTTCGACTAACGAATCGATAAACTCCAATCCATTCATGTCTGGCAAACCATAATCCAGCAAGATGCAGTCTGGTTTAAATTCTTGCGCTTCCATAAGACCCGCCTGCCCAGTTGAGGCAGAGCAGATTTCATAGTCAATCGGTGCAAGTTGTTCTACCCGTTCAGACCGCAACTGCCGCGTAATCGCATGAACATCAAGTTCGAAGTCATCGACAATGAGTATTTTGATATGAGTCGTTTTTTTCATCATGCGCAAAGTGTCCTTCTCTTTATACTATCTGAAAATTCGTACAGTCGTGGTTCTGGTGCTTGGTCCACAAACGTTCAAAATGACCGCCAGAACCACGTTTTGTTTGTCTAATCTTTCGCTCTATCTTCTACAAAAGTAATGCAAAACGATGATTGGTGATACAACAAATAGTACTGTAGCCTAAGAGTAAGAACAATGGATAATTGATCAAATGTCTGTGCAATAAATGTACAATCTAGTCTAAGACATTTGTTGCAATAGAAGAGAAACAGATCGTTGGGCTGGCGAATCTTAAAAGTTTCTCTGAGCGTCTGGCAAACCATCGTGGTCACCCAATTCATGCTCGGGTGCATTGTCCCAATGACTATTGCCAAGTTGCTCTTTGCGGATCGGGTTAAGTGGATAGATTAGCTTGTTTTCTGGTCTGGCCGACGACGCTTCGCCGATTACCAGCAGCCTCACATCGTCTTCTGTATTGTTGATAAATGTATGCGAGATGCCGGTACCATAAGGAAATGCGACCCCATCTCCCGGATTTAGGCGATAAATTTCGCCATCGATCCAAACATCGGGATGCCCTTCGATGACATAAATGAATTCGTCAATATCGCTCTCTGCATGAGGCCAAGAGGTGCGGCGTCCAGGTGGCAACAGGTCGTGATGGATGCCGATACGGGTCAGGCCCAGCTTACGGCCAAAGGGTGAGCCAATTCTCAGCAGCTCATCGCTATCTGGATAATGTTTGTCATCGGCATTTTGAATTTCGGTATAGTGTTTGATGTTGTCAGGACGGGACATTGTGTTTTTCCTTTGTGTTTGGAAAGTGGTGATAAGGTGGCAGGTGGCAAGTGGCAAGTGGATTTTAGAGTGTGATTAGGGCGACGGCGATTAGTGCTAGTGCTGCGCCTATTCTTTGCAGAGTGGTCAAACGCTCGCCCATTATGAGCCACGCCAGCAACATTGTCGATGCAGGGTAAAGAGAGGAGAGAAGCGACGCGACATCTAATCTACCCGTCTGTGCAGCGAGCATGGCAAATGCATTCCCCCCTGCATCAAATATGCCCGATAGAATGACGAGGGGGAGAACGCTCGCGGTGAGAAGTCCCTTTGCTGATCGAGTTCGAGGCATACCGGCTAGGAATAGGGAAAATAAAAATAGAACCGATGCAGCGCGGGCCGCAGTCAACGGCCAGAAGAGTGCGCCAGTTTTTACGCGATCAATCAGGATCAAAAATAATGCAAAGCCAATCCCCGCGATCACGGGCAGCACTAAATCTTGCCAGCGCAACCCTCTCCCCTCTTCGCTACCCGCTAAGAACCAGACCGCAACCATCCCGGTGCCAAACCCAGCAATCTGTAGCATCGTGGGCAATCCTTCGGTCATCATGCCCACAATAATTGGAATAATCGCCGTCACCACCGCCGCCAGCGGTGCCGTTATGCCCATCTGACTTTCAGCCAATCCTTTATAAAGCGCAAGCAGGCCAAGCATTCCCGCCAACCCCGCTACGGCACCATAAAAGAGATCCAACATATCTGGGATCGGCTCGCGCAAAAACAGAGCCAGTCCAGCATATAGAATCAGACCGATAAAGTGGGCCAGCAGCACAACATAGGTAACATCCAAGCGTTTTGCCGCCAATCCACCCGTAAAGTCTCCCGTCCCCCAAACTACCGCAGAAGACAATCCATAAACAATACTCAGTAAATGTGTACTCATCTAGGAAACGTAATACTCCAATTTGTTATGCAGCAGATGCACAGTATCGATAGGCACCTTACGGTCGCAGTCTACTATGAATCGACTAATTATAGATTTAATAGAGAATTGTTCAACACGTGTGCCACAATTTATGATACCGTTAAATAGCTAGAACAGTCTTCCCCCTCAAACAATGTGAATCAAATTATCAGCCGACGTTATACCTTTTATTGCTACACCTTCTATTGCTACAGCTTCTATCACAACATCATCCATCATGACACTGTCCATCATAGTATCGGCACGGGCTGAGAAGAAAGATAGGGAAAACAAAGAAAGACGATAAGGAAAGACGATTATGTGTCAAAAAACCACCCGCTGGATAGTGATAACGCTTATGGCACTATTTATACTTACTGTTACACCACTTACTCTTACACCACTTACTCTTACACCATCCACCCTATCGATTGCACCAGTTTTTGCTCAAGAGAGTGGCCGTCTCTTTTTGCCACCTATTTTAAATAGAGACGCTATCAAACTAAATCATAATAAGACGGCCGCAGATGGCAACAGGCAAGTTGCAAAAGAAGAGCGCAACGTCAATGACGCAGGCGCAGCGATTATTCGAGCGGCCAGCAATATGCAAGGGATTGAGGATCAATACATTGTAGTTCTTAAAGAAACTCGGCTTCGCAGCGAGCAATCATCCCAATCTGCGCAGGCAATGATCAGCTCTGTTGTGGCAGAAAGTATTCTTCCCTATGGGAATGACACAACCCATACCTACAATCATGCCTTGGTTGGCTTTGCGGCCAAATTAAATGCAGACGCCCTTGTTGCGCTACAGAATGATCCCAGAGTTGACTATATTCAGCAAGATCTTATCTATACGCTGCACACAGATCAATCGGATCCAACATGGGGCCTTGATCGTATTGATGAGCCGGAGCTGCCTTTGGACAATATCTATCGCTACAATAATGACGGAACAGGCGTTGATGTTTATGTGTTAGACACAGGCGTGTTGGCCAGCCACAGTGAGTTTGGCGGGCGCGTCATTGAAGGCTTCTCATCTATCGATGGCGACACGACAGATTGTCACGGCCATGGCACCCATATTGCGGGAACGATTGGTGGTCGCACCTATGGCGTTGCCAAAAATGTAACCATTTATCCTGTGCGCGTGCTCGATTGTGATGGTACGGGTCCAGTCTCGGACGTTATTGCAGGCATCGATTGGGTAACCCAGAACGCAGATGGTCCATCTGTTGCAAATATGAGCTTAGGTGGAATCGTTAGCCTTGCACAGGATACAGCGCTTCGTAATTCCATTGCAGCGGGTGTTTTTTATGCCGTCTCGTCGGGAAATTCGGACACAGATGCGTGCGGCAGTAGCCCAGCTCGCGTTGCGCAAGCATTGACGGTGAATGCCTCCAGCCAGAACGATAGCCGCACAAGATTCTCGAATTATGGTACCTGTACGGATATATTTGCGCCAGGTCTAAATATAAAATCAGCCTGGATTGGCAACGATAACGCCAGCCGCGTAGAAAGCGGCACATCGATGGCCTCGCCTCATGCGGCAGGCGTGGCTGCCCTCTATTTGGCCGACCATCCCACTGCATCGCCGCAGCAAGTTATCGACGCTATTTTAGAGGCCGCCACACCAGATAAGATCAGTAGCCCCGGGGCGGGCACTCCCAATCTGCTTCTCTACTCTCAGGGTTTTCAAGGCATTCGAAATGCAGGAGATTTACTTTCTCCAGTTCGTGGAACGGTCTCCGTGCAGATCGATATAAATGGCCCAGCAAATATCGATCCCTCCTTTAGCGCCAGCAATCTTCCAGCGGGTCTCAGCATCGATAGCAGCACCGGCCTGATAACCGGCATTCCAACCAACGAAGCAACCTATCAAACGGCAATCTCTGTCAATTTTGGTGAGAATGTCACATACAGCACCAGCTTTGCTTGGGTTATCAAAAATACACCACCGGAAATCACCATTCCTGATGCGCAAGTAAATACCGATACCAACAATGTTTTGCTACAGATCAACGTGGTGGAATGGCAGAATGAAGCGTTCACCATGCGGGCCAGCAATCTCCCAAACGGGCTAACCTTTGATCCAGAAACGGGCCTAATCGCAGGCGCAATCACCGCAAATGAGTTGCTTTATACAACCGTCTACGATGTCATCATTTCGGCTGAAGATAGCCTCGGCAATCGCAGCAGTATAACATTTGAGTGGGCCGTCAGCGATGTCGATGCAGATAACGACGGGATTGCGGATCATGCAGAATATACGGAGCAAAGCATTGAAACCATTGTGCTAGACGACTTCGAAACCGATCAAGGCTGGACGCGCAACCCAAAGGGCAGCGATACTGCCTCAAAAGGCTGGTGGGAAGTTTCCACACCGCAGACAACGGTTGTCAATAGTTCAACGATGCAGATAGGCTATACCACCAGCGGCATCCAAGCCTTAGTTACCGCTGGCGACGCCGCCGCCGACGCTGGCATCAACGATGTCGATGATGGCAACACATCATCTTTATCGCCTTTTTATGCACTGCCTTCTGGTGCCATCCGCCTGAACTTCAACTATTATTTAGCCCATTACTCCAACAGCAGTGCAGATGATTATTTGCGGATAACGCTTGTTGTTAGCGACACGCAAGAGACTTTGTTTGATGAGATTTTGCTTGAAGAAATCGTGTTTGAAGAGTTTGCAAACGAAAGCGTCCGCGAGGGAGCATGGACAGAAGCAAGCATCGATATCGGTCGGTTTGCGGGTCGGCAAATTCGTCTATTGGTAGACGTTGCCGACATGGGTGCATCATCGTTACTTGAAGCAGCCATCGATGATCTGACCGTATCAGTTGCTATCGATGACGATGATGATGGGTACAGCAACTGGCTCGATCTTGACTCGGACAATGATGCAATTCCAGATCTTATTGAGGCAGGCTTATTGGATGCGAATGGCGACTTTATGGTGGACAATTTGGCTACCGATCAGGGCCGTGTAACCAATCCGCGCGATAGTGATGATGATAGCATTCCTGACCATTTAGATTTGGAGAGTACAAACGCAGCAAACGACGGGACCGCTTACGACATTGCCACTACGCCCCATGCTCGGTTTGATACAAATGGTGATGGTCAGCTAAACGCCGATGACAGCGGAGGCGGCAACGATATCAATAGCAACGGGATGGATGATCTGGCAGAGACGGGGGCGGGGACGGGGGTAGAGACGGTGCAGTTAGGCAACGCAAATTGTGACGACCGCGTCAATGCAGTTGATGCGTTGGCGATTCTTCAATTTACCGTTGACATACGCACAGATATGGAGGGTTGCCCCTTGACAGATTCGCAAACAATGCTAAATAGCGCGGCTGCGGATGTTGACAGCAACAATAGAATAAACGCAGTCGATGCATTCTTTATTTTACGGTGCGTAGCTGGATTTCATAATGTGCTCTGCCCAGCACCATAAGAGATAAATATTTTTCGCAGCGTTCTGGTTCTGTTTTCTATCGCTCGATGCGCTCATCTTGGCAATTCATTTTATTTCTCTACTCAGCTACTCATAGTTTTATAAATCTTTCTCTTGCTCAATCTTAGATTCTGCACAGTAGATATCTACTGTGCGTGCCATCAACCAAAATCCTGCTAATTTTGGACAGGTTGTGACAAATCTGTTACATATATTAGCAAAACAGGAGATATTCTTGTTCACTTTAACGGTAAATTGTATCACACAAATTGTTTAATTTGTGCTAAGTTTTAATAGATGCGCAGGCTAGAATTATCTTGGTATAGCGGTACCTTTTCTATAAAACCGTGCTGCGTCTAAAATCTCAATTTTACCACCGGACAAAACAAATGAATAAAACGAAGGTATTTCTCTTCTTTGGTCTACTATTACTCCTTGCCATGCCACTCGTTCCAAAAGAGATGCTGGCACAAGATAATGTTGATCCGACACACTCCCCCTCGCAGCAGTTATTTCTCCCTTTTGTAAACAGTAGTACTATCCAACAATCTGATTCAGAACCCCCTAATTTAGAACAAGTAAATACCGTTCCGGCTTTAGATGATGAGCCTGTTGTAAAAAATCCATACATTCCATCATCGGCGTGTTCATCTGATCTTTATAAGTCGCTTGCAGAAATTAGCATCCATACCGATAATCCGCTTCTCACTGAAAATCGCGATTTGATGATTCGCTGTAATCAAGAATTAAACGTCTATCTGGCCGCCAACGCCGAGATTAGACCATCGGCCATCTTGCGCGATCTTGAACCAGTAGATGGCTTGATGAACTTCGAGACGCCACACGTTCACCCTATCGACCTAACGCCAGACGGCAACACATTACTGGTTGTAAATATCGCCGCCCACACGTTAGAGATCTATGATGTTTCTGGTGACGACATTGTCCATATTGCAAGCGTGCCAGTTGGTTTGGATCCAGTTTCGGTACGAGCGAGAAACAACAACGAAGCCTGGGTTGTCAACCATATTTCAGACAGCGTCAGCATTGTCGATCTAAATGACAAAACGGTAATCAAAACGCTCGCAACCCAGAATGAACCCGCAGACGTGGTCTTTGCTGGTTCGCCACAGCGGGCCTTTGTCAGTTGTTCAGAAACAAATAGCATCAATGTCTTTGATCTAAATAACCTCGATGCGACACCACAACAGATCAACATTCTTGGTGAAGATCCGCGTGCGCTGGCCGTTAGTGAAGATGGTGGAACGGTTTACGCGGCGATTTTCGAATCTGGCAACGGTACAACCAATCTTTCAGATGCAGATTCCTCGGGCACAACCACCACGCTTAACCCCATTGTGCGTAAAGATGCACAGGGCCGTTGGTTTGACGAAAATGGATCTCAATACAATGTGTCAGGCATCGGCGACCGTGTCAACGGTTGGACATTAGAAGATAACGACGTTGCCATCATCAACACCGCAACATTAGGCGTTAGCTACCAGAAACGGCTGATGACGATGGTGATGGCGCTTGACGTAAACCCTGTGACCAAAAAAGTTACCGTTGTTGGTAGCGAAGCCTTGAATGATATTACCAAAGAACCTGTGCTAAACGGGATCTTTATTCGCATGAACAGCGCGTCATTTGACGTGGGTGGGGTGGCAGACATTGACGACCTGAACCCGCATCTAAACTATAGCACGCCCACTGTGGCAACATCGGTGCGCACACAATCTATCGGCGATCCACGCGGGATTGCGTGGCAAGCGGATGGGGCATTGGCTTTTGTTACGGGCATGGGGTCGAACAACATCGTTGTGATCGATCAGGAGGGCAATCGCGTTGATCGCTTTGAGGTTGGCGAAGGTCCGACTGGCATTGTACTGGATGATGGCTCGAATCGTGGCTTTGTGTTGAACAAGTTTTCCGGCTCCATATCGGTGATTGATTTGGCGGCGCGGCAAGAAGTTCAAGAAATAGCATTTTTCGATCCAACTCCTGCGGTGATCAAGGCAGGTCGCCCGTTCTTGTACAACACCCATATAACGTCTGGGCTTGGTCAGGCGTCGTGTGCATCCTGCCATGTGGATGCGCGCGCCGACCGTCTTGCCTGGAATCTGGATGTGCCCGGCGGAGCAACGGTGAACGTACCCCTTATCTCCAATGCCAACGGGACCGTACTGACAGGCGAGCAAGTAGCAGTTTCTGCCATAAAGGGACCAATGCTCACACAAACGCTGCAAGATATCATGTCGCATCCGCTGCTGCACTGGCGTGGAGATCGCAGCGACTTTTCTGAATTCAACGGCGCATTTGTCTCGCTGATGGGCGCACCACAAGAGATTGCAACATCCGAAATGCAAGCCTTTGGGGACTTTATAGACACCATCTTTCAGCCGCCCAATCCATATCGTAATTTAGATGATTCACGCCCCTTGAGCGTTACATTGCCCGATGGACGCGTGATGAGAACACCCAATCTTCAAGCGCTGAGTACGTCGGTGACTAGCAACTGTCTTGACTGCCACTACAATGGTGGAACTCGTAATATAGGAGCCAATGATGAAATCGCTTCGCACATTGTTGCATCCGGATTTACGGCATATTATGATCGAATCGGCTTCCGGCCCGACAGTCGCACGGGATCCACATCTGGCTTTGGCTTCTTCCACGATGGCGGTGCCAGTTTAGAGCGGGCAGCCCGTATTACGACACCCGATGGAAACGATGCGTTTCTGGCCGAAATTCTCACGCTCGAAGGCCCAAGCAGTGGATTAACCGGTGATTCGCGACGCAAGATCGCCCATGCCGGTGTTGGTCAACAGGTGACGATCAACGGTGCTGCAACCGCAGCCCAAAATAATCGACTCAATCAGTTTATGACCATTGCCGAGTCGAGTCCTTATGCGGCATTGATTGGGAAAGCGGTTGTGGATGGCGCACAGCGTGGCTTTGTCTATCAAGGCAATACTCAGTTTCAGTCCGACAGTGCAAATGACCAAAGTTCGCTCGCTCAATTGCGCGGCTTTGCGGCAGAGGGTGATCCGGTTACCTTTACGCTGGTTGCGCAGGGAACAGAGACGCGCCTAGGCATTGATCGCGATCTAAACGGTACGTTGGATAGCGACGAAATAACAGAACTGACTCTCTTCAGCCCTGACGATCAGGTCAATGTTGAGGGCGATTCGATTTTGCTAGACGTAAACGCAGTTGCGCCCGAAGGTGATATTCTAACGTACAGCGCAACTGGTTTGCCTGCGGGAGTACAGATCAACAGTGCTACGGGGCGGATCAGCGGGGATGCCACGAGCAATAATGTTGGCAGCTATACCGTGACGGTCACGGTTGCCGATGGGAACGGCAATTCAAATAGCGAAACCTTTACGTGGTCGATTGTTGATCAAGAATCGTTTATTCGTTACGATTTTGAGAGCGATCAAGGGTGGATTGCAAATCCCGACGGCACGGATGTCGTGACATCGGGTGGCTGGGAGCAGGCAGATCCAGAACAGACAACGGAAAATGGCGTCGCGATTCAGCTTGGTGTAACGGTGAGTGGAGAGAATGCGCTGGTGACGGGAGCGAATGCAGGGGCCAGTGTAGGAGCCAACGATATTGATGGCGGTCGTACATCGATCCGCTCGCCAGATATTGTGCTGCCCAATGCCAGCGAGGTGCAGCTCTCGTTTTCGTACTATTTAGCCCATCTCAACAACTCTAGCAATGTAGACTTTTTGCGAGTTAGCGTTGTCGGTTCTTCGACAACGCTCATCTTTGAAGAGTTGGGTGATCCAGCAGACGATGTAGGAAGCTGGTCCACATTTAGCACGACGTTAGATGACTTTGCAGGGCAAACTATCTTCTTGCTGATTGAAGCAGCCGATGAAGGTGAGCCTTCTTTGGTTGAAGCAGGTGTTGATGATGTCGAAATACTAATTGTTTCTACAAATCAGCCGCCCGTTTTGGCAAATCCTGATGATCAGGGAAACGTCATTAATGAGCTAGTAACCTTAACGATTGTCGCCAGCGATCCCGATCAGGAAGATGTATTGACGTTTAGCCAGAGTGGGTTGCCCGATGGCCTTACGCTAAATGGCACAACGGGTGAGATCACGGGAAGCCCAACTACGGAAGGAGTTTCAACCGTGCTTATCAGCGTGGATGATGGCAATGGTGGCACAGACAGCGGTAACTTTACGTGGACGATTGATAGGTTGCCAGCGCGGCTTGGCGATGTCAATTGTAGTGGAGACGTTGATGCGGTTGATGCACTGGTCATTCTACAATATAATGTCAGTGAGCGAACGGATGCTGGAAGCTGCCCATTAGCCGAGCCTCGAACAACAATCAATGCCACTGTTGGAGACATTGATGACAGCGGTGAGATTAGCGCAGTAGACGCACTCTTTATCCTACAGTGTGCGGTTAATTTCACAAACGTATTTTGTCCGGCACAATAGAAGAACGCATAAGCGATCCAATAAAAAAGCGCTCCAATAAAAAGAGGCGTCTCCCAATGGGAGACGCCGCTTTTTATTGGAGCGCGGTGG
>JAUKWC010034790.1:0-16559 GCA_032356245.1 Endocladia muricata
AGTACTTTGCAGATCCGCATCTCACCTTACGCACCTCAAAGTCAGATGGAGACCTACAGCCTGCCTCACGTGGATAAGCTTATCTTGCGCCCCCCATACTCTCAATTGCCTTCCGACGGATTTTGTGCCACTGCACTGAAGATTGCTACGCGCAATATGCGCCATCTGTGGCTCTAGGAAAGTGAGCATTATGCTTGGTGATGTTCGGCTACACTGACCCACCGAGAATCTTACCGACGTCATATGGCAAGAGGTCATGTGTAAAGCTCTGCGCTGATATCTCGGACAGTAATGTAAACATAATGAAACGCAAATGAGGACTAGTGTCTAATCCACGAAAGGCGTGGCACCCTGCACGAGAGCTGCTGGATGGCATCAGTTTAGCTCGTGCCGAACACAAGACGATTAACTTTATCGCGGGGCTCAAACGCAGTGTTTCTGCCCTTTGCATTGAATTCGTATAGTGGAGCCTGCTTTGTGCATGGGCCCTGCACTGGTCAACGATGCGCGCATGAATTGATACATCCGGCACGCCGTGGTTTACGCGAAAGTGCTCCCAACTGCAGCGCAAGGCTGAAGCCTATAGTCGAGTTGGCGTCCTTTCGCTCATACAAAACAACCTTCTATCCTACGTTGTACGGCCACTTATCCGTAAAATCATGCGGGGAGTATACAAGCCAGCACTTCATTCCACCCTTGCCGTAGCCGTGCTACAGTTGACCCGCACAGGACGGGAGGCACACACTTCTTGTGCTGAACAGGTCTTACACGTATCACAGGAAGCGCAGAAGCAGACTGAACCTCGAGTCGACGTTAGAGAGAGGTTGTATACGTGTATTTCGTGACATTGAAAAGTAAGTAAGTTTTAAGATCGGTGGGGTGTCACTAGTGACAGCGGCTGAGATCTGCATGTGTGAAAATACATGTGCCGACGGATTTTGTTTTTCTAATTGAATTTCGCACATCCATCTGCTCATGTGTTTTCACATCTGTAGATCTGAGCCCGTGTGAATAGTGACACCCCTCCAGGCTAAATTTTCATTACTTCTGAAACCTCTTTTTCCTGCTACAGCGGCCCCAAAATCGCCCACTTTTCTGGACGACCTTTCTCGCCGCCGAGCCCAAGTCTTTCTCAGCGGCCATAGTGCGGCCTGCTCGCCGGAACCGGTTCTCCAACTGGCACGTGGTGTTTAAGTTTGTTTTATTTCACGGTGTTCAGCCACTTCTTCGTATAACGACTTCATCTTGCTCACTACTTGTCGGAACGGCGATGAAATCCTCGGGGTCATCGGAGTCGAAACCACCATCTCTAGGACGGATCCCCTCTACCTTAGTACTCCCGTCCGCGTCCGAGTCTGCAAACCGAACCACGTCTACGTCTTCCCGACTGTCCGACTCCTCACCTCTTTCACTACTAGTACGACTAACACGGGCCATCTCACTGGCCGGGAACTGCGGTAGCCCTCTCAGTGCATAGAACACCTGGTCCGGCACACCTTTCCCTTCCGGCATATGGTACACATGGTTCCGTCCCGTCACCTCATCCGCAATGTGGCCCTCATACCCAGCCCTGGTGTGCGTGAGATGCCCATGCCCGAAAAATACAGAGTTGGGCGGCACAATGATCATCTTCATCTCGAACAACCCCACCGCTGCCACCTGATCACTCTCCTCCCCGTACGCAAACACGTGTGAATAGTCACACACCCACAACCGGAAGCCCGCCGCCCCGCTCACGATTGCGAAAAAGCCCAGCGTCTCCGCTTTCAATGACTGGATAAAGTCATTGTGCGGCAATGGCTTTGGCGAGTCATTGAAAGCGGCCCCCCGTCGTGGGTATGAACAGCTTCGTCCCAGATATCTTTCTCAGACCGACGTAGGCAGCAAGCTGACGCGCCTACACGTCCAGGCGCGCACGCCTTCGCGAAGCCCGCAACAGATCCCACCTCGATTCGCAGGCTTCCATCACCAGGCTCCGTGAACTGGAGTAGCGGGTGATTCCCAGCTCCCGGTTTAGTGCTTCCCCCTTGTCTTCGCCCTCGTTCACAATTGTGTTCCACCATGTATCATTTGGCCCTTTCCCGAGTGCGTTCTCCCCGTTGAATTTGCTCGCAATGAACGAAATCAACTTTTCAACAGGGGAAAGCTTCTATTTGGGCGTCAACATCAGGGGCCGGGGGCTTTCGCGCGGAGTGTCGCTGCAGTTGGCGAAATTCTCAAGGCATGTGTTGCCGAGGTGCTGAGGCTCATATCGCTTCTCAAAGTATGCATATACTTTGCCACAATCCTCGCCCCCATTTGCTATATTCCTCCAGATGTGCGTCTGATGCCTGTGGGGATTCCAGATGTCCGGATCCACATCGATACCCTCAAGCTCGGTAAAGTACATGTAGCTCCCCATGAAGAACTGAAGCCGATGCATGGCTACGACGTCCTTGAGGATGAGGTATAAGTGCCCCGGTGCTCAATGAGTATGTGGATCGGAAGCAGACAGAACATGTCGTGTGGGTCTTTCGCCATTCACAGCCGGAACTTGTCTTCCTCGTGATCTGGCGGGCTGACGCATGAGAGATTTTCCCAAATGTCAGGTATTTTATCAGACACCAGGGTCTCGTCTGTACGGCCGACAGGCAGCTGGTTCGGAACCTTACCGTCGACCATCTGCGGGGCACCTTCACGTTGGCCCGTGTTCTCCTCGGCCGCCTTGGTCTCCTTAGCCTTCTCTGCGACCTCCCGTCTCGACCGCCCCACTACTCTTTTGACTCCACCAGACCTCCTCGACTGCACAACCTTCACAAGTCGAGGCGTTGGGCGTGGGAAGGGTGCAGCCGTTCTCTTCGTGGCAAGCGCTTTTATGGTCGGCAGCACTGCCGGGGCCTTCCGCACAGGGACCCCAAGCTCGAGTGCAGTCGCTTGGGAAGCAGGAGCAGGCAGGGTAGAGCTGCGTGTAGAAGGCACAGCGACTGGGGTCGTCACGTGGGCTGGGGCGGTTTGCCCGATGGGCCCGGAAACAAAGTGCTTAGTTATTTTTATTCGCAAAGCGCGTAGCGCAGGAATTATCGCGGTTCTCCAGACCTTCCCCAGAGTCGTTGTCTCTCTTGGAGAAGAGCCAAATCTGGTTCAGGTCGAGCTCTTTGATGGAAATTCAGAGGAGTTTCGATTGAGCAACATCAGTCCCCAGAAAGTCGTAAAAACTAAGGCTGTTCGACCTTTCATACTTCTGAAACAAGTTTAAGCAGACTTGGAAAAGCTGGCACGCGCACGCGTAGAAAGCTTCAGATGTAAATTTTCCGTCGAGGTCCGGGTTATTGATGGACCGCTACGCAGAATTCATGAACAGAGCTATGACTAGAGGGCTCTTTGACCAAAGATAGTGGTCATCAAGGTAGTGACGCCGAGCTTCTTAGAGGTAGAGGTGTCGAAGGTCAGGTCGTTCAGCACTTTCACGAGGCCTGAGTCGCAAAGGAAAACTTTGGCGAGGCGTAAGTAGCGGCGGTAGGCAGACAGGCCAGTTGCTGGCAGCAGAATGACTTTGATCATTGCTTCCCCAGTTCCCTTCTGACTCAGCGCCAGGGGGTCCGTGTCATTCCCCACGGCGAGAGCCTGCATGAAGTGGATGACACTCATGAGGTGGTGGAAGAACGACTTGTCGACGCGGATAGGTCCGGCGGAGGTGTTCTGCTGGGACGCGTCAGACAGGATTTCCGTATCCGTCATGTCCCGTCCACCCTTTCGGCGGAAAAGGCGCACGCAGAGGCGTTCACGAGTCCATGACCTGCCGTCCTTTTCCTCTTTCCGACTAACGACAGCTTGCCGGCAATGAAGCCCATCTACCATAGCACACTTGACACCTTCGCATAACACCGTCCCGTCCTTCGTCTGTGTTTCCGCAAATGGATGCGGACGTCCACTGAGTGCAGTATGAGTTCTAGTAATGCACGTGATTTACTACACACTTTGTAGTTCCGCGTGTATTATTACTAGACCTGGACTTCCACCAGCTGGAAGTCAGAGTCTAGTAATACTGGACCCGGACGTTCATCTTCTGGAAGCCCTAGTCTAGTATTACTAGACTCGGAAGCCCACCTGGTGGAAGCCGAGGTCTAGTAATACCAGGCCCGCGCGTTCACCCGGTGAAAGTCCGATTCTAGTAATACTAGCTCATATACTACGGGCTACGCAAGTCCAGGATGCAGCTATATTGCGCAGCGCACGGCGAGGTTTGCAGGTCCAATTATAGTTTAACTGCTCAGCAACGTCACTTTTCACGGTTCCGAATACACTTCTGCTGCATTCGGAACTGCGTAAGGTGCAGCTGCGCATCGTACTTACAAAAGCTGAACCAGAATTTCACTGCGCGCTGTGAACATCCGGCTCCATTCTACTAAATTCCCGTACTGCTACATGAATAGTTCTTCTAGAGTATCGGGACGGACCCACGTTTTCACCATCACGCCCCACCATCACCCCTACTCCCTCACCCTTTCCACCTCTACCAGC
The DNA here is from genome assembly GCA_032356245.1 of Endocladia muricata. Taxonomy (NCBI): domain Eukaryota; phylum Rhodophyta; class Florideophyceae; order Gigartinales; family Endocladiaceae; genus Endocladia; species Endocladia muricata. The sequence continues at coordinate 4,501 of JAUKWC010034790.1, forward strand.
CTGCACTCCCCGCATCGCATCACACACCACACGTCTCGCCACTCTTCAACAACGCCTCCCGTACCGCCGAAACCCTTTTCGTCCGTGCGAATACCGTTTCGAATACGCGCTGCTCACCCGCGCACGCCGTCACATCACAAGGAAAAACCGTCGCTCAGTACTTTCTGTTGACGCCAGGATACCGTTGCAGATTTGACGAGGTGACGTCCCGCGTCGCTGCAGTTTAAACAGGGCCTGTGGCAGGTTCTTGCGTTCCACAGTTTCGCCGCCGTGCCTTGAAAATACCCGCGATGAAAATACCCTAGATGCTACGAAAGTCTGAAAATCTTTCAATTACGGATATTACAGTATCACAGCTTGTCGATTCCCACCTTTCGGTTGAGTAACCGTCAGCGAATGCGTGATGTTCTCTTGTCGACGTACCCCATTGCGTACGTGTGTGTCGAATGGCAGGCCTCGTCGCCCACCTTGACTACTCCTGCGTGCATGAGACCTGCACGACGTTTCGTGAAGACGGGAGTGCCCATGAGCGGACCTAACGTCTTGTACTTCGCGAAAACAAGAAGACAGCTCCACACGTGGAAAACATCCTAAATCTTCGTTCTCTCACTCCTCCCGCGAGCCCTTCTTCTCGCAGCCATCTTCGACAGCCCACACTATGCGGTGCGAATTTCGGCACTGCGTCTACTCGTCTTCAGACGCGTACTTTCTTTCCAAAGAAGAGGAACAGTGTTACTTCCGAACACACCCGCCGGCCCAGCTCGTCCATACTCCTCCGCAAGGTTCACCCGCCCCAGAACCTCTTGTCCACTATGATTGCTACGTTCTTGCTGATGAGGCCCCGGTGCCTCTGCTTCCCTTGCTCCTATTAACGTGGTACCCTGATGCAGAACCGACCATAAGTAAGACCGACCTCCTCATACAATCTATTTGAAACTTTCTTTCGGAACTTGAGAGGACTGCCGGCCTGCACTCGGTTGACGATACCATCTCTATCCTGAGGGATCCCAACTTCTCTATCGCGCGCTTTGAAGACCGAATTCCCTCCTCACAAGAGTGGCGCTCCCTCACACTCGCTGTTGTCGAGAAGGAGCTTCACCTTCAGGGCTTCTCGGCAACTAGTGTGCTAGACCACAGCGTAATATCCTTCGGAACTGCCTACTTCCGGGACCCTGTCGTCATTCTGCGAAGACAAGTGGCGCAAGCCAACGCAAAGTCTCGCTACTTCCGCCGTTGTCGTGGCCCCTCGCGGAGCGAAAGGCATCTCTGCGCATCCTCTGTAGACTGACGTGCACCGAGGAGTTTTTGAAGACCTCAAGGAAGAAGTCATAGGTAGCAAGCTCGAGGGTGTCATCTGGGACACTGAGACCCTGGGGATCCACTCGTTTGTAGGTTGCATACATATCTATACGGATGAATCCGCCACTGTGCTTCACAGCAGTGTCCTTGTGGCCTATCCTGTGCATCCCACTCTCCTCAACTTCACTGCCGCTTTCCGCCGACGCTGTATAATGTCCGGATACAGCATCGTTGGCTATCTTCCTGTCCAGCTTTTCCCCACCGTGGACGACAGAGACTTTGACGTCCTTCCAACCTCTTCGACTACTCGCACACCAGGCACGAAAACCTCCATACTACACTCCACCCTGCACTCTTTGCTACCACCTCTGTATGAAAAGTCCCTCGTAGGCCTGACCTGCTCAGATGCCTACCGTCATCTCTGGAAATGTCACCCAGTCCTCACCAGGTACTGCTGCGACATGCCCGGCGCGAAGGACATCATCGGCAATCAAGCAGGCACAGGACGCATCCAACCCTGCCACCGTTCGGAACTACTTTCAAATCTCCTCACCTCGTCCGCCTTCTTCTCGCCGCGCAACACGCAGTCCACCGTCCATCTTCGCAGAAAAGTTGCCGACCTCGAGGCCGACACTGCTGCGCATGCATTGCTGAGCAGGCCGGCTCAGGCACTGGATGCCACCGCGCAGGCGTAACAAAAACTTACCACCTCCTCCCTGCGGAGGTTGCCACCCTTTCCGAAAACATGCCCCCTGCTTCCGTCCAATTCTCATCTCGACATGCACTCCATTTTCGGTTTCGAACCGCTGCACAACTTTCACCTCTGCATTTCCAAGCTAATCGAGACCTGCATATTTCTTAGGCTGGACTCCCCTGTCCTATTCACAGCGCAAGCTTCCGCCGGTAACAGTCGGTAGCGGTTCAGCAGCATCCACACCGCTCTCCATCGCGGAGTCAACACAGTTCTAGCTGCCATTCACATGGACTTCTACGTTCCTGGCCTACACGTCGACTTTTCCGGCTCCGAAAATGGCAGTTGTCCGAACGGACTGTACACAAATGAAGCAGTCCGCGGTATGCTCGAGGGCACACCCTACAAAGCCGTTGACAGGGTCTTCCCAATTATCGCAGGAATCAGTGACTGTTGCTGTGCTGAAGCTGACTACGTGCCCATTGCATCTACTTGCGCTCAGTACTCAGACTTTGTAACCCTCACCTCAAGATAGGGACTAGAGATACAGTGGAGCTACGCAGAGGTTCACAACCTAGAGCACCGTATCAATAAGTTTAAAGCCTCCATGCTCCACATCTTCGGGGACCACCACCCGACCAGGCTCAAGACCCTGCAGTCTCACCTCCTCTTCCATCTTGCAGGTGACATCCGCAGCTTCTGAGGCCGAGAACGTCTATATTGTGGTGTTTATGAACATGCTCACACTGCATTCAAGCAAGACTATTGCCGCACCTCCAAGCGAAGGGCAACAGCGATGGACGAAACTGTCCACCGAATCTAGCACTCCAAAAACCTTGCGCCTGTCCGAACTCAAGTTGGCTCGGTCTCCGAGTCGCATCGCCTCACAACCCCGCACAGGAGTCCGGACGACAGGCATAGGGCGCGTTTTGTCAGGGAAAGGTTGCCAGTATACCTCCGCGAGCTCGCTCACTCGAGAACCCTCGTCATGCCGCTTCTCGGAAACGAAGAAGGCCGCCTCACCGCCGCGGTACTCCAATCAATATGCGGAGAAGCTCCCGACATCTTTACCGATCGTCTTGTCCATCTTGGTGACCATGGAAGTACTATGCGGCTCGCCCTTGTGCGCACCAAGCTTCTCCAGCAACATTCGGCCCGCAAGTGTGACATTCTCCAAATCACTATTGTCGAAAGCGGCTACGTTCACGCCGGCTTGTGTCCTTCCGTCAACAACTATGATCCCCACCCGAATGTCATTCGACTCGAGAAAACGCAGCAAAATGCCATTCAGCGCGTAAAGGCATATAGCAGCATCGGCTCGACGGAACGGTAGAGTTTTAGGGTCGTGCTCCTGGCAGCTGACGATGAAGAACACACAGACACTGTATGGGCGGCCCAGGTTCTGTCTCTCTTCTGTATGCGTGGCCTTGAATTACTCCAACCTACCGTGTATGCCTTTGTTCGGCGCATGGAATGTATTGCATGGATCGACGCTGTTCATGAAACTCTGCAATGCGTTTGCTTACGGTGGTCTGCACATGAGAAAATAAATCGCGAAGAAAACCCCGTCGCACTCCCAGAGATGCAGCAACGAGGGCGTTCGGCTCCTACTTCTCCTTGAATTGGCCTGTGCAAGCGCTCTGCTATCATTGGGACAGCTCACGCGATGGAGTCAAACTTCCGCATCCCCCCTTTCACTCCTCAGCACAACTGCCTCTACCATTGCTTTTACATAAAGAGGTTCTACAGAGACCGTGATGCACGGCCAATCCTACCTGAACCCTCCCCTCCAACGAGCACGTCATTCCCTATGCACTCGAACTAAACCCACAAGAAAACTACGATCTGTTCAGTGAGCTACCAACATACAAGCACGGTCTTTTCCCTTCTCTCTCTTTCGTGCGTCGACAAGTATTGTTCCTCTGCTCAAACAACAGCGCGCGGGGGAGAATCCAGAGTTGTAGCCTGAATCCGTGGCAGGCCAGACACCCCATTGCAAAGCTCATACGGTCTTTCGCTTGAGTCTACACTTGCAACGTAGCAATCGACAACACCGCCAAGCATAAAGGGGAGGTGGTCCGAAAGTCATGTCTTCCGCGCCGCCACATAGAATTTGTTCCCTGATCGCACCTACACCATATTCAGGGCTACTCCAGGGCCGCCTGCTTAGAAGTTCTCGCTATCCTCGTCACCAGACTGTCCCATCTCCTCATTAACCAACTCGCACAACCCCCCTCAACAGTAGAAACATACTCAGACATGTCTTGAGGAACAATGCGGTATAAAACGCTGCAAACGCTGCACAGGATCAGCGCGGTTGCCAAAGGCAGGTGCTTGGAAAACGTCAGGATTCGAGTGCTTTAGCGCTGGCTGCCACGGCTCTCGGCATTCTGCCGGCAGGATATCACTGTCGCTAACCAGGCGTGCAGGTTTGCGAGTCGTATGACGGACCTGTACAGGGGCGACCCATCCGGTTTAGCAGGGTACCCTCGGAACTCGTAAAGGACATGTTTAGAGCCCCTTTCTACCCTTGTGAGATCATCAGCCTCACCCGCACTTGAAGTGCCTGAGATCATCGCCCCGCCCGCCCGCTGTCCAGCACAAACAAGGTGTTTCGCGACATCAAGAAGAAATACCCAACGCATTGGACTAGCTCGTGCCTACCTTTTCTCTTCCGCGCGCTCATCACGTCAGAGATCGTCTGCCTCATCGTTGCACATAGAGCACAGTCTGTTGGAACAGCCTCCCCGCACTTTCAGCGGAGTCAGCGTCCGAAAACAATGATGACCAGTTCCTGGTGCCATGCTCTGGACGCACCATTCCAACCGAATCCATCGCCTCATCGCAGTAAGAACGCGTATAGTACTCCTTAAAATTGGCAAGAACCATCGGTGGAATCGGCACGACACCCTCGAGGCCGTCCGCGGAAAGCTCCTCCGCTACGCAGGATGACTGCAACCCGCCCAGTTCCGGACTCGAACAGAACTTGTTGGGTCCAGCTCAGCACTTTTACGGTGGCACCATTGCAGAATCTGCTTCTCGATGGTCTTGGCAACACCAGTGTAGTTTGCCCTCACTTGTGTCACACACGTGCGACTTTAACCACATCTAGTTCCGGCACGCGGTGTGCTCTGCTGGGTGCCTCCATAAATCCCGCGAGCCACGCGTAGGCTTGCATTCTCCTGCTCGAAATCCTTGAATTCGGATTTGTAGTCAGAAGAAATCGGAAAGCGTAGCCTTTGTTGTCACCCCCACCGCAAGAAGCTCGTGATCGGCCTGTCGTTGCCTCCCCTTGTAGTCGTTAACGCTTTATTTGAGACCAGAAATCTTTTGCTCCTGCACCCTGTCGTTGTTCGTCTGCTCGGCAAGCATCGTTTGTAGCTCTTCCATCCGCTTATGGGCGATCGATTTTGAGCAAGATGCAGCGGAAGTCTCAACCCTTGTCCGGGACTGCATGGGCGGAGGTGGAGACGAAGAGGGTCTCATCCCCGATGCACCAGGAGGACGCAGGGTCGGACGATGATTTTCCCCTGCTCCGCGGCGGATGTGCGACGGCACAGGGGCGGCAATGGCGGGCCTGCGGGCGTGTGAAGCGGACGCCTGTGCGGCCCAGACCGTGAAGCTGGCTGTGCTCGAGCTGCAGTCAGATTGAAGAGACGCACGACAAGCCCGTATCTACTTGTCAGCACGCCTTGGTAGAAACGCCAGTGTTAGAGTAGCACCGTGATTCGCCAGAACTGTCGCACCATCTGCTTGTTCACCTTTTGGACCAAACAGAGATGGCGCCGGCGTTGTCTGGGCCTGTACAACCCACGTTAACCTGCCTGCACGGTGCCGCTGAATTGCATTACCCTCGCGGGTCGGTGCAGTCGCAGCGAGAGACGCAGCCGGGGCATTACCCTCCCCCTCCCGCTGCTCGTGGGTGCGCTAGCGAGATCGGTGCATCGGAACAGCCCTTCTCGTCCTTCTGGTCGCCGGAGCCATCGATGTAGAGCTGCGACACAGGTAGGACAGGACAGATGGAGGCTCGTTGAGAACAACGCCCTCGAAAACTGCGCCGCAGTTGTCCTGAACTGAGCATCACAAGTCCCAGCTAGCAGCTACCGATAGTAATAGGGCCCTTGTATAGTCATGCACACACGGAGAGTGGCTGCTGACGTTTGAAATGTCATAAGCATCAACGGCAGGACTGGAAGTAGGGGCTGAGGGCCTGCAAATTGGCATTCCAGAAAGTACCGAAAACTTAGGCTTGGGTTGTGTTACTAGTGCCACGGGCTGAGATGTGCACATGTGACAATACAGGGGCAGATGGGTGTTGTCTTTCAGATTGAAATTCGCACATCCATCCCCTCATGTGTTTTCACACGGGCAGATCTCAGCCCCTGTCACTAGTGACACCCCCCTAGTCTAAGTTGTAATTACTTCTCAAACCTCTTTTCTCTGCTATATCGGCCGCAAAATCGCACACTTTTCTGGAAGACCTTTCTAGCGGCTGAGCCCAAGTCTTTCTCAGCTTCTACAGTGTGGGCTGCTCGTCTGGATCTGACTCTCAAACTGGTATGTAGCGTTTAATTATGTTTATGTGCTCGGTACTTTGGAAGATCCTATCGCGTACTTATATCCAAAATATATCCCCATAGTTTGTGAACAGCTCTTCACCCTTCAATATCTCACGCGTCGCACGGATCGTAACGGTATTCGGTGAACGTAGAGCTCTCGGCGACGATTCCCCTCCATTCTCGTAAAACTCCACGTTTGTGTCTCGCGCTCTATAAGTAACTCTGTTTCGCTCCTGCTCGTACCCAGGCAAGTACCGGGCGTATATCACAAACACGGGCACACGAAACCCTGCTGGGAAAATGTACAATTTATGCGTTCGACCTTGGTAGGATCCGCCTGCCTTTCCACGAGAAAAGCTGCGCGGTTGAAACGTTCTTTTTCTACCCCGAAAAGTTCACCTCCGTAGATCTCTATCTTCTCCCCGGTGCGCTCACGCAAATCTGCGTACAGCAGCGTCCCACAGAAGGGGAGGGTCGTCTGTCCTCTCGCGAAGATCCAGTCCGCGAAGACCCCGAGTCCCGCACCTCCGTACTCCACCGTTGACGAACGCACCACCATACACCTCGCCATCGCTTCCACCACCCGTAATGTTAGCGGGTCCTGTATGTCCAGGAGGGCATTGTAATTCGCCGGACAGTTGTCCGTTGACGCGCGTGAATAGCGCGGGGAACGCATGGGATCCCCGGCGCAGTTCGCAATAAACCGGACTATAAAGTCTGGTAGACATTGATACCGGGGACGCCCAGCAGGAGCATCCGCAGGGCTGTTCCATCTCCCGGCAGACACGTTCCGTGTCACGCCATCCGAGTGCCTTGTGGCAAGCTCCACAACCCGCCGAGAGCCACCAGTGTCGCACGTGGGGCTCACAACCCTCTCGCGAAACGCCATAACCAAGCCCAGAGGAGCCTGAGTGCCGCAGTCGTCATGGTTGTTGCACCGCACGAAACGGCGATGTCTTGGAAGCCCTAGGCATGCTCTCGCAGTCGCGCAAGTACCACTGAACAGGCCCACTACTGGGTCCCCGATGTCGAATACTGCAACACCAGCTCGCTCATGTGCTTGATGCTTTTCTGCCCAGGTCGAAGCATCTCCATGGAACTCCCTTCGTCAGCTCTTCTCACCACCTCTCCGGGCTCCAACCGCTCGACTCCTTCCGAACAGTTCGTCGAGGCTGCGTGCGAAAACTGCACATACCCGTTGCTTTGGTAGCATACCCGTGCGAACTGCACTTCAAGCGGCACATTCCTCCGCCAGAAGTGAACAGTCCATTGCGTGACTGATGCGTGGGCACATCCTTTTATACCTGGGTTTCACGTGCAGTGACTTCGAGCTCGGACGTGGACCCTCGGCTGGTCCTCCACGCCAAATACGAAGTCCTTCTACCGCCTCCGCCTCGACGCAGTGGCCCCGTTACTCGCCTCGTCGTATACCTCTCGGCTGTAAAGCTTGAGGCGCGAAAGCCGCATGCGGATTTGTTGACCACTATACAAAATAATTCCCTTGCCAGTTTCAGCCAGCAGTGCGTCGAATATTGGCATCGAGGCGTCCATGTCTTGGTGGGTGAAGACATCATGGGCAGAGTTGTCGACACCCGGCTCGCTTCTGATTTTGAACGGAGGGTCCGTCAACAGCGGCTGAACCTTACCCTCCAGGCACTCACCCGAGTCGTCAGTGTGATGTTTGAGGAGGTCGTGGAAAATGCAGCTGTGGATAGGGCAGTCCGACTTCACCACGCCGAGCAACTACGCGAGAAGTTGGAACGATGGACTCCCCTCGGGCAGCGACTCTTCCGACACCTCCTGCGGCGGTGGAGACGGGCCAATACGGTTGGCTGCTTCAGATGCTTCACGAAGGGGGTCGTTCGGCTCCGGGACTAAACGGCTGAGACTGGACCGGAAACCCGCACTAGCTTGCTCCGTACGACAGCGTGCCACCACATCCCTCACGTCGTTGTCGCTACCCTGCGGTTCCAGCCCCATCTTCTCTTTCAGCCGTACAGACAAAAACGAGGAGGCTGCGCAGATAGTCTCACACTTGGCCTGGTACTCCACAGTGTCACCCGTCGACGACGACGCATTCTTGTGTCTTCCAAATCGGCACCCAATAGCTTGGAGTCCACCTCGATATCCTGTAAACAGGCACCATCATCTTCGGGCGTTTCACGCGGAAGCATCGAGGCCTCCCGGGTACCCCCGCTGAATTCGACAAAGACCCTTGGCACGTGGTCATCGCGCGACTCAAAACGGTCCAGATACGGGCAGTTGCTGCGGTGCTGAACATCGTAGAAAGTTTCTTTTGTAACCGTGGCTTGCGAGCTCGACAAGAACAGACTGGTAGCCGCCCGCATTGCGGCATCGTTCTCATCAGCTCGCCCCTAAGCTACTGTATTGCTCGTACTCTCCTCCACACCTGCTACTCCATCCCCTTGGAACTTGGTCTCCTGCGTGATGGGTGCAAAGCCATCAGCGTGTCACTTCAAAACCAGAAAGTGCTGAACGCGGGGGTGGCACAGAAGATAGGGTCCGACTAATGCCCCGCACTCCGAAACTCCCACTGCCTTTGCCAGCTTCGGCCACGTCGGAGTCAGCAGCTTCACAGAAAACACAACATGGCTTCTGCTCGGATTAATCTTTTTCAAAGCGAAGACGCGTTCGCTGCCGCGCCTCGATTGGCATACGTTGATCGTGTGAAAGAACATCAGAATCTAGAAGGTTCCGGAACGCCCGACAGAAAGCGGTCCTGCCAGAACTACTTCCCGAACCTTGCTGACCTTAGAGGAAATGAAGTTGGTGCCAACAATAAGCGACACCCCGTAGTTCTTCTGCCTCAGAGCAACATCCGCGATCTCCACGATCGTCCTGTCTTTTCGGGTCAGCGACACGATTTACAGCGCTTCGGCCACTATCTGCTTCATCTGCGCGCTGCCTAGCTCGCTAGAGACCGGGTTGTCGCTCTCGATAGAAGTAGTGAAGTCGCCGCCAGGCTTGCGCTGATTGCTCTCTACTGCGGCAATTTGCTTGATCCCCATTGAGGCCTCGTCGTCTGCTGCGATGACGAAGTGCAGGAGGGCCTACATGTGGAACTTCGTGAGGCCAAACTTCGCGTTCACCTCGGATGAGGAGAGAACGGCAATGAAGGCCCGCAAGCACACGTCGTCTCCCCCGGGCCGGCTGAGTTCAGTCAGCCTCGTGGATACAAGGCAGTGAGGAACGCAAGATGGAAATAAACCCAGGAAGGATGGGGATGCACGGAGGGGGGAGCACAGCGTCGCAAGTGATACAATGAGACCCACGTGGATCGAAGTATAGAGAATAGAGACAAGGACGAGGCAACGGAAGTAGGGAGGACTGCGTCAGTACATCGGTATGAGGATGGTGTGAGGTGTCGTGCCGTCCGAGCAGGTCTGTGCCATTTGTATCGCGGACAGGGAGGACAGGGGCCGGAAGACGACATGCTCACACACGCTCACGTTCCTGTTCCGTAACAGCAATTACGAACAGTGGAGCCCCTTTCACGCAACTTGGAAAAATATTTACATTATTTAGGGTGCGGGGGGCTTTCACTACTGACAGGGACTGAGATCTACACATGTGAAAACAGATGGGCAGATGGATGTGCGAAATTTAATCTGAAAATCAACATCCATCTGCCCATGTATATTCACACGTGCACATCTCAACCCTTATCATTAGTGACACCGTACCGATCTTATAAAATACATACTTTTCGAACGTGAAATGCAGCTACTGCGGCCTGGTCAGCATCGCTTCTTTTTGTGCGCGAGGATAGTTGCCGCCAACCGTGCCCGCTCATCCTTTTCTAGCCAACGTGCCCCTACCGCTCCTGCGCGAACAATTTCTTCTCCCATTCTTTCTATTTTCTACTGTCACCCGTGCACCCTCCTTCGCACACGGATCTTTTCTCGTCCTCTCGGCCTTCACATTATAAAATCCCTTCTCCTTCATTCCCGTTGTTCGTCCTTTCTCGCAAGTGGCGTACTTCTAGCCAAAGCAATAAACTTCCCATCACGACCAACACCCGCGACTCGCTCATTTTGGCCACGGACCCGCAGGCTCGGGTACAATCGGAGCCGGAATCGCAGCTGGCAACGACGGGGGAGTAGTTGTCGCCACCACGCAAACGCCTGCGCCGGGACGCCTCAGGCCAGGCGCGCCCTCCGTCCAACCGCTCTCGAGTACCAGAGACTTTGGACAATGAGGAATGCGCTATGGTTGCCGTGGAGGTCGAGGAGCAGCAGGTGTCGTGTCGGACTTTCTCAAAGTCCGACTACGAGCCCACCGAGGCCTACGCATATATTGAGCAGGCGGTACAACCGGAGCATGTTCGTCGCGAAAGCACAGACGCCACCATCGACGGCCCCCAGGCGAGCATGATTGAGCGCGGCTACAACTACGACCTTGGAGTCATGTCGGTCACAGCGCGACTGTGCGACAATCCCTTGCTACCAGATATCGCTGACGAGATCATGAAGAATCGCACGTCGTTGCGCGAAGGTGTCAAGTGTGCTATGCTGAACGGCCTTCGTCGCCGCCAATTATTCATTAGTCTGGAAGAGGGAAAGGACGGCACAGCATCTGCTTGAGCGCCTCCACGTGCGTCTTACTCGCTGGAAGGAGGGATGGGACATGACGGATACGGAAATCATGTCCGACGCGTCCTAGCAGAACACCTCCGCCCGACTGGTGCGCACTGACAACTCGTTCTTCCACTACTTCATAAGTGTTATCCACTTCATGCAGGCTCTCGACGTGGAGAACAGCAGGAACTCACTGGCGCTGCGTCAGGAGGAACCGGGGAAGCAATGACCATGGCCATCGTGCTGCCAGCACCCGGCCTATCTGCCTACGGCCGCTACGTATACGTCGCGAAGACTTCCCTCCGAGCCTCAGGCCTCGTGGATGTACCGCCCGACCTCACCCTCGACGCCTCGACTTCTAAGAAGCTCGGCATCACTTATCATGATGTCCAGCATCTTTGGGCAGAGAGCTCTCAAGTCATGACTCCGTTCATGACTTCGGCCTCGCGATTCATCAACAACTTGGACCGCGACGGAACGTTTAAATCTGAAGCTTTCTGCACGTGCGCGCGCCAGCTTTTCCGAGTCAGTCTAGACCTGTCTGAGAAGTATGGCAACGCGGAGCGCCTGAGCCATGACGACTTTCTGTGGACTGAGATTGTTGAACTGAAACTCCTCTGAACCTCCGTCATAGCGCTCTATCTGAACCAGATGCGCCTCTCGTCCATGAGAGGCAACAACTCTGCAGAAGTTCTGGAGAAGCACAGAAAGGCCCGCGCTACGCGCTTGGCCAAGAAGTTAACTGAGAACTTTGCACCCGAGCACAGAAATCCCAACGCCCCGGCTTCCGTGACGATCCCAGCTGCTGTGCCTTCTACACGCCGGTCTGCCAGGCGTGCTCCTACTTTCCACGCGACTGCACTCGAGCTTGCGGTCCGTGGGTAGAGGGACCCAGGAGTGATACCCGCGACA
>JAUKWC010034801.1:0-16555 GCA_032356245.1 Endocladia muricata
TGGTTTGGATGTAGACCCTGATCTATTAATAAATAATGATATGTTAATTAAATACATTAATCTCAAGTCTAAAAATGAAATTCGTAAAGCAGAACTTTACGACAACTTTAAAAAACTAAAGAACGATATAACACATTTAACACGTTCTAGTAAAAAAACTTATTACCAAAAATATTTTGCAGAGCACAAAGGTAACCTGCAAAAAATATGGAAGGGCATTAAAGAAATCATTAACATAAAGGCCAAAAATTATGATCACCCTATCTGTATTCAAGATGGGAATCATATTTTAACAGACCCAATAGCAATTTCAAACTCATTTAATGATTATTTTACTTCAATAGCTGACAAAATTCTCAATAAACGCAAATACAATGGTACAAAGTCTTACAGGGATTTCTTATCCAATAGACTTTTACAAAATTTTATTTTTAAAAATTGCGAAGAAAGTGAAATTAAGTCTATTATTTCATCTCTTGATTCAAGTAAATCCAGTGGTCCAAACAGTATACCGACGTGTATCCTGCACTCGCTTAAAGATCATATATGTAGCCCTCTTCAAAAAAATTCAATCTATCTCTCTCCACAGGACAGCATCCTGATATTTTAAAAATCTCAAAAACCATACCAATATATAAAAAAGGTTCTCGTTTATTGGTCAGTAATTATAGACCTATTTCACTTTTATCAAATTTGAATAAAATTTTAGAAAAAATAGTTCACAATAGAGTATATCAATTTCTGGAAGACTTCCAGTGTATTTATTCTCTACAATTTGGTTTTCGTAAAAAACATTCTACCAATCATGCACTTATCGACATTACTGAGACCATCAGACAAGCCCTTGATAACAAAAAGCATGTTTGTGGTATTTTCGTAGACCTCCAAAAAGCATTTGACACGGTTAATCATGATATCCTAATTTCAAAACTCGACCATTACGGTATTAGAGGTACGGCAAACAACTGGTTTGCCTCTTACCTAAAAAATCGATCTCAATTTGTTTCAATTCTAGGATTCGATTCGATCTCCAAACCAATAAATCATGGAGTCCCGCAAGGCTCAGTACTTGGACCTCTTCTTTTTCTCATATATATTAATGACTTACAATATGCCATAAAAAATAGTAAGGTATTTCATTTCGCAGATGATACAAACCTTCTCAATATAAGTGACTCTCCCAAACTTATGCAAAAGCTTGTTAATGCTGATCTTAAAGTTTTGTACCACTGGCTACTTGCTAATAAAATATCGCTTAACTGCGATAAAACCGAGATTATTTTCTTTCGCAAGCCAGGAGAAAGCGCGCCTAACATAAAAATTAAGATGAATGGGCATAGACTCATTCCTTCTAAGTTTATTAAATATCTCGGAGTTTATCTTGACAAAAATCTGAATGGTGGATTTCATTGTCAAGATCTAATAAAAAAGTTAAAAAGAGCAAACGGTATGCTTTGCAAAGCGCGCCACTACATCAAGCAGAATGACCTCATTACGCTTTACTATGCCATTTTCTCTTCACACCTCATATACGGTTGTCAAATATGGGGACAAAATCTCAATACGTTTAATCAGAAAGTTTTCAAGTTGCAAAATAGGGCTCTTCGCATCATTTCGTTTGCTGATTTTCGCGCCGATAGCAATCCTCTATACATCAACCTCAAAATTATTAGGCTTAGTGATCAAATCATTTTGCATAATTGTCTATTTGTACATGATACTTTGAAAAAGGTATCTCCACTTTGCTTTCATGATTACTTTACACAAGCAAAACAAATACACTCTCTTAACACCAAAAGTGCAACTTTTGGTTGTTTACACGTTTCTTCTAGCAACACGGTTAGATATGGTCTTAACTCAATTTCTAGTAAGTGCATTTCCAATTGGAATGACGTAACAAAACTTTTTCACGTTGATCTTTTATCTTTATCACGTCAGAAGCTTAAACTCAATTTAAAGTCTTATTTTATTCAATCATATTCGTAAGTTCTACTATATAGTTATTTCTTACAATATTTGGTCTCCAATGACTTACTCACTTGTCCCGCTATCATATTACCTCTCTTTCTCCCCTCCCCTTCTCTCACCACTCTCACCCCTCCCTTCCCCTTCCCCGTCATATCTGCCAACCCCCGCTCCTCGACGCGACGGCCTTCTGCCGCAACCGCGTGATGCGCACTCGTCGCAATCTTCTCGCCGATGCAACCCTCTTCGCCGGCCTTTTTCTGCTCTCCCTGGGCGCCCTTGACATCCTCCACCCACCTCGACCGCTCACTCGAAATCACACACTTCACCCTCACCTTCGTCCCGCTGCCCGCTCCCTCACTGACGCACGGGCACTCCTCTGCGATACCACGCACGCCAGCCAACATCTCATTGCCGACAGCAGAGGTACGAGTTCCCTGCATTGCTGTAGTTTTCCATCCGACGTCACCAGCATCCGCTCGTTTTTCTCCTTTTTTTTTCTCTCCGTATAACTCACACTGCAGAGGATTTGCCTCCACGTTTCTTTGCTACGTCCTCGGTGTAGGGTTTGTATGCCTGCGTGAACATAAAGACCCCGCGACGGGGTGTTGCGCCACGTGGCCGACGACAAGCGTACGCTACTCGTGTAAGACATGCTCTATTGCGCGGTGCTGCGCCGTTTACGAGCGCTGCGTGTCGTGCTGCATGTCGCCGCGCGCTGCACCTGACCGCAGCGCCGCTCGCCTGCGAAACGCCGTGCAACGGTATCGGGGGGGGTTTCCGCGTCAGCCCTTTGCACTGTGTAGGGCCGTGTGCAGGAGTGGGAGCGCGAGCGTTGTGCATGAAAATGCCTACCGCCATGAGAGGCATCACTGTTGGGGAAGGGGGGAGGAACAGCTCGATACGAGCATGCACGGGGGAGTATTCGATTTTGCAAAACCTATCAGGGGAAGGTAGGTTAAAGGTGGAAAGGGAGGGGCATGAGGAGGCTAGAGTAAAAGTGGTATGGGGGGGGGGGGGGGAGGTGGAAGGGATTGAGGCAAGGGTGAAGCGGAGAATGTAAGACAGTCGGGAAGGCTCCGGCTGAGGGTCGGGACAGTGGTGGATATGGCCGGGTTTGCCCGCGGCGTTTGGGTATTGAAAGTCTCATGGTGATCGTCTGGAAGCTGGCAGACGACTTTTTCTCGTTTCCGCAAAGGGAAGGATGATGGACTGGGCCTAAATTGGCAGGAGAGGTGTTCTCATACTTTTTTTCGCACGCACCCCCTCAGCAATATCTGGGTGCTCGTCATTGGGAAGGCTATAATCTGTGAGGATTCACAAGGCGTTTTTAGTCCAGAAACACGTCATTGCTCTCGCGTTGGTAGCTAATTTGCAGATCGTGGCATTTGGTTGGCCTTTTTGTTTGCAAAGAAATCGGCGGTCGAAGTGCAGACATCTCGATATGATGTAGCTCCTTGAGAACCCATTCGTGGGCAGCTGGCAAGGTACAAAGGGCTGAACGAGCTGATTGCGCGGGGCAAGTCCTCTAATACTTTGCACTTTGAGCATATGCCTTACTATGAACTTGGATTGCACACATCCATCTCCCTCCAAACATTTACTGTACTTCTTCGTTAATGGGTAGGACTCAGAAAACTAAGGCAATGATGACGAGGAACCCAGTGCTCCGTGATGTGAGGTGCGCAACTTTCAGTGAAAATCTAGATATTAACGCAGCTGTTGTTGCCGAAAGAAGATCATAATGAAGTACAGTAGTGAGACATTTTTCCAAAAGGCGATCCCGTCGACGCACATTTCCTTCCTCGCTTGCTGCCTTGCTTTCGAAAGCAAGGCAGCGAGAGGGGTTTCTGAATCAAGCATTGGAAGCAAGAGGACCTACTCAGGAGATGGACAATTTGCAAACACATCACTGTTCCCAGGAATCCTCAAATCAATTTACCGCGGTTTTGCTGAATGTATTTTTGTTTCAGTGGTCGAGGACACCAAGAACCCTAATTTAGAGTGAACTAGGGGGGTGCTTGATGAACTGACACTGAGTACGCGTCTAGGCTGTTGCGCGGAACTGCTGTCAAGAGGTACGAGAAGTACCGATCAAATATAGTACAACGGGCCCCTAGGTTGCTGATGGTTCTCTATTAAACTTCACATGAAGAGGGGCTGGTCCCCCATACTTTTTTTTTTTTTTTTTGGAGTGAGGATTTGCCGAGATTCAGTTTCTCTGAATCAAAGCAACGTTCATTGTAAATCATTGGCGGGATACTGGGGTGTTGAGGCGCGAAGTTATCTCGCCCAAAATCAGCTGACAATATGCAGCGGCAGACAAGCGGTCGAGGACTGAGGAAGTATCGAGATATAGTGCAAAGTGGAAGAGATTATCAAGAAATAACAACCAAACCCCCCTTCCTTGTGAACGTATCTGTACGTCCTTAATTTTATAGAAAACCGACAACTATGTGTGGCCTGTGCCACGCGAGGGTAGCAAACATTGGTGAGGTCACTCGTACGCACCCCTGTGAACGTGAAGTGCACTGGAAGAAGGTTGACAGAGGTTCCTGTGTATGTCTCGTAAAACTACGAAAGAAGAGCTGCATTCAGACCCGGGTTCTATTAACGTGATACATACCAACTAATATTTCTCTTGCGTAGTGTCAGATGGCGACCCTGAAAAAAGGAAGCAGTCTAGTTGGATGTCATTGGGGAAGCATTGCATTTCCTCAGTCCAGAGCATACAGTCCGATTGGTAAAACAGTTATTCATACAACAGAGCGGTGTATAAATATGCGGACATTATCTCGTTTTAAATACATCAATGTGCCTCTATAATCGCCCCTACTGTGCTGCCCTTAGTTTGTTGACGTATGACAACTTGTGAGTCAAAAGGGGAGTATATCAATTTCAACTCCTTAAACTCTCGACATGTTTCATTCTGCACGTTCCTTCTCATCATAGGAGAGCTCCTCGTCAACATCGGAAATGTCAACAGGTAAACATAATTTGTCTCATTGCGTTCCAGAACAACGGCATCAGCAAGGTGCTCAAGCATGCAAAATAGTCTGTCTTGTATCACAATTGGCTCCTTACTTCGAAGGGCTGGAAAGCTCACGATGTCATACCGTTTTTTCCGATCTATTGAAGCATCCCAGCTTGACACCACGGCAAGGAATTTCTGAACCCTACGAGTAAGAGTAGCGATACTTGCTCACGACTGCAGTCAGTCTTAAAAATTCAACAGGGAGAAGAAACCGTTACCGATATTCAATTTACACTGAGATTCAACCTTGAGAACGATTAAACTCGCTTCCCTGCAAGAGCACTAGTCAAGGCGCAGCCTCTCTAGAAGAAGACCTTGTCGAAGGTACCGACTGCATTGCATGTGTCGGTTCTGTTCATACGCGGTTGCAAAGGGTCAATACGCGGATAGAAGCCGACAGCCAATACGTACTGGGCCTCTTCACGCCGATTGTCAAGGGTCCTGTCACGAGAAACTTTACTGTACAACCGTGACTGACACCGACAACTTCGTATTATCTTTCGAATTCACGGAGCACTGACGCGTGACAGATCTACCAATTGTGTTGGGACTTCATTACGGTAATGCTGGAATCCAAATCTTTAGATTGGCGACATCAATTTCCAAATTCATCCAAATAACTTTGGAAGCTAGCTTCGGTAGTACGTGTCTCGCGTTGCTCGGAAGTGATCGTTCTCGACACTTTTCCAGTTGGTAATTAATCTCTACAGTATTACAACGTAATAGTGGGCGGACATGCAATCCAGTGAGAGAACGTTTTCATGTATTTTGTTGTTTGTTAGATTTGCTCCCTACTTTTCGTACCCGTGTTCCCGTTACAAATCGGCTGTAGTGACGTTGATGTTTTTGGTTCAAATTTTCCAGAGTGCCACCACTATGGTTTATGGATGCAAATTACTGCACAAATGCTCTTACAGCTTGGACCTTAGCCTTCAGGTATGAGTTTTTCCGAACTCCAGGCAGGCAACTAAAGCATATGTGGCATGAAATCGTATCTGCCAAAAGAATGTATATCGATGTTGGCAAATTCTACGAAAGCGTTCAAAAACACTTCAACCTTTGACGCTTGTACATATTCTATGTGGCCGTCATGCACGAGTAACTGCGGAAGTATTGACGAAGTTGCTCGAGTTTCTTCACGTGTAACGGAATTCCTCAGATGTGTTCTGAGAGCTTACGTGGTTCCAAAGACACGTCCACTAAGAAAGCTACGACATCATGCGAACGCCTGCGGTATGAACAGTGTCTGTTTGCGTCTGTGATCTTATTTGCATGACACCCAATGCACATACGGCTAATTTTGTAAAGTCCTGTGGAGAACATCGATTGGGCCTTGGTAGGAATTCGAAGATGCTGTGACGGTGAACTTAGGCTGGAGGACACTAGTCCGTGAAGATGATGCCACCGGAACTATATTTAGGACACCACTGGCAATTGCGTGGTGGTAGTGCTTTCGCTGAAACTAAACAACTCCCTTACGACAGGTTTACCACTTCAGGATTTATCGGCAATGAAATGATGATGTACGAGCAGAGTTGCGTTCGCATGCTGTGCTGGTGATAAAGAGCTTTTTTTCGCTTCTAAACCAAATCGGGGAACGTGGCCAAGACTACTCGATTGGCTCTCTGTCGGGTCTCCACGGGGCTGTGGGTTTCCGCATTTGCTCGTCCGCTCTAAAGAAAATCTTATAGACTATTTATTCCAGTATTCATTGGTATGTGGACTTCATCGCTGTAAGATGCAGATAGCGACAGAGAGAATAACAAGAAGCACTTTCTACATGTGCCCGAGGCAGTGCAGCGATCTTTTCTTTTCAGGGGGGTTCTTCGAGTAATATCAGCTTGCCGAACTCGACAATTCTGATCACAAGCTCTCTTGGCCACGTGCTCAACTCTTGGCAGGCTGTTTGCTTCTACATTTTCAACATACTCTGGACATAGAATCTCACTATGAGCTCCCAAAGTTGACAACGTTGAGACTCTTTTTCGAACACACTTTTAAATCGGTCAAGAATAATTGTGATGAGACAAAACTTTTCATTTTAAAGTGTTCAGTTACTTGAAATGTTTCAGTTAAAAGAAGCATATTCTTGAGTACCATGCATCTGATGAGTGGTTCACTGAATTTGATTTCAATCAGCCTTGTTTTCCACATTGACTTACATTACGGTTCATCATTATTTCGTACAGTGAGGAAAATAGGGTTCTTTAAAACTTCAAATGGTGCAGCTGGGCGATGCTAAGGCATACCTATTCCCACAATCCTGAATCTAAGGTGTTTTCATGTCACATGCGAAGCTGAAGTTCGGCAGTTCGGAAAGCCAAATTATCCGTGAAATCATTGCTTTCAAAGATTTTGCCCGTTTTCATTGGACAAAATTCAACTGATTAATAAATGATATGTGAACTTCCCGAGCGCTCCTGTCGTGTACTGCACCCAAGCGAATTGTAACTCTCGCAGATATAGTACCGCACAAATCACTCATACACCGTCCCCACTCCGGAACAGTCGAGCTCAAGAGAGAGTGTTTAGCGAAACGACGACAAGAATCAAGGGGTTTCGTGGGGTTGGGCGATTACCGCCAATTTCCACGACGACCTCACTTCAAAACACGCTCAGCGGAGATGAGACTTTTTGATGCGTCGTTCGTCAAAGACATCAAGAACAGGACTTCATTGCGGTACACGAAAAAGTGTGTATTCATGTGCATATTCTTCTAACGGTGATGACCCCCACCCTATTTCGCTTTCAACAGTGCCAGTCTGACTTGCTCGTCTCACCGTCACTGCCACAGCGGCAATCTTCCTTAGCGAGACCAGGCATGTTTAGTTTACTCTCACGTGAGATGGGGTGCCGCTCGGTAAACGAGTACCAGCGTTTGAACTATATTGACGAGGGCACTTATGGTGTAGTTTTCCGTGCTCGTGATGTGAAAACTCGTGACGTGTATGCTCTGAAGCAAGTCAAGCTGGATCGAGAAAAGCACGGATTCCCCGTGACATCATTGCGTGAAATCTCGACTCTTCTCACGCTTTCACACTCTAATATTGTAGCAGTGCGTGAGGTCGTCGTTGGCAGTACAATGGATTCCGTCTACATCGTTATGGAGTATGTTGAGCAGGATTTGTTCTCCTTGTTAGATCGCATGCGTCGGCCGTATCATGTGTCTGAAGTGAAAGCCCTTTTGAAGCAGCTTTTGGCAGGCGTTGCGTACTTGCATGATAACTGGATTTTGCACCGAGATTTAAAGCCATCCAATCTGTTGCTGAATGGTACCGGGGTACTGAAGATTTGTGATTTTGGGCTTGCGAGACACTATGCAGATCCTCTAGGAAAGTATACAACTGGTGTTGTCACGCTGTGGTATCGTTCTCCTGAACTGCTGATGGGGGCAACAGAGTATTCATCGGCGTTGGATATGTGGTCTGTGGGCTGTATTTTTGCCGAGCTACTGCTTGGCCAGCCATTATTCGAGGGCAAAGGGGAGTTGGACCAGTTAGTTGGGATTGCAAATGTACTGGGGGCACCTTGCGAGGAGCGTTGGCAAGGATATGACCTGCTGCCGAATGCTCGTAGATTGACATTTCGGAATGCGTCGGAGAAGAGTCGACTGCGAGAGCGGATGGACGAAGCCCAAGGACGCGTTACCAACGCAGCTATGGATTTGTTAGAAAATATGTTATTTTATGATCCTAAGAAGCGAATAACTGCGGAAGAGGCGATGCGCCACGATTATTTTTCCGAACTACCAGTGGCGAAGAATTTGGGGCTAATTCAAACATTTCCTAACAATCGTTCACGTGCTTAGCGATTGTTGTCTTGCTTTTGTCGCGAACGAATGATGCAATGGTCCGGTGTTCTTCAAATGTAGACGTGGAATTGTGCAGGTAGTTTTCATCTACAGTGGTTTAGGTATTGTTGTGAACCCCGCTTGTCCCTCGGAAATGACCGGTTTTCTTGAATACTCAGTCTTCACGCTTGAACAAGATCTGGTTTCGTAAAGAACTCGAGTTGCAATTGTCGTACATGCATTGTAGCTATGTGATATTGTTGACACCCTATTTCTATATCACATCGCAGGACCGAAGAGTTGCGCAGAGAAGTATATAAACATGTAAGGCAACCAGGTGTTTCGTGCGTAAGTTGGTTTGCAGTGTCATTTAGCCTTACGTTGTCATTTCGCCAAATCCCATCAAGATTAACGTAGGTTGTAACTGCAATTATTGTGTTGAATACCTTCTCAGCTGCACGGAGCATATGCTGTGACAAAGAACCGCTCCTAGCCAGGGTGATGCACAATCTGGGTGTAGAGTACTCGGTAGATCCATAGTAAGTTCATTTTATAATATCAAAGGGCATATCCAGTATTGGTCAGAAATTTATTTGATACGAACCACACGGAATTCGCCCGCACACATACTCTCACCACCAGGCATCTACACTCCACTTCGATAGTGGCACAATCAAACGATAGCACCCACGCTCCTGCTCATGACTGAGACTATCCTTCGATTGCAAACGATCAAGTCGCCCCACTGCTACTCTGTCCGGAGCACAAGTATGGAATAAGATGTTGAGTCAGCAATTCCCGCGGCAGAAGGGCAAAGTATGAATTGCACTTTTCCGACTGATTCACAGTATTTTGTTTGTCAGAAATAGTAGTTAAAGCCTTCGTCGTTTTATCTTGGATCGAAGCGCTGATCGTCGGTGAAGCTCCCCCATCGTCTATAAATCTCTTCTTAAGACGTTCAGAGGCGGAATGTGCTTGAGTCTCCATGCCTGCACCTTCTGAGCTTTCTTGTTCGATAGTTTGCCCTGCCACTGCTTCGGTCACCCCACCCATCTCAAACACGACTTCTACTTCACGCCATAATGTTGACAGGCCCCGCCCGGTTACCAGGTCCATAAAATTTGCGGCTGCGCACCATAAACGATCATCAACGTAACCCAATTCCCGAAACCTCTTCCAGTGTGGCCACAACTCCTCAATAATCCCGGCCGCTTCCTCATTCTCTCCTACAGCGATCACCGGCACGGTCCAGAGCTCCTCCCCAGCAAAGGATTGAAGAAGTTCATCGAGCTCTTTGCTGGCTGGTGTCACGAGAGGCAAACACTTGCTTTTCTTCCCCGAGTATGTCGCGCAAGCAGTTGGTGGACAATGCGAAGGATGCGGCGGAAGATTTGATAATGCGATGGCAACAGAAGGAGCAATGGGTGCAGGAGGACGCACTCCAAGACGCCACTCAGGAGCAGAACATGTGGCATCATGTAGGATACAAAGAACCGCATGAGCGGCACCCGACCAGGGAAGGCCTGCGAGCCACTTGTGGAGCTGGCGAGGAAGGGCGATAGCCCGCAAACCACCACGCGGTGAGAGTATTGCTGCATCAGCGGCGGACACTGATGAGTTTTTCACACTGCGCCAGAGAGCCAGGTTTTGTTGGACGTGCTGCTCGACCAGCGGACGGGTCCGAAAGCCTACCAGGCCCCGTCGCGGTTTGTACGACCTTGATGAGCGGGAAGCAGAAACTTTGTGGGCGGGGGGGGCAAATATGAGGACGTGGTCTGGAGGCAGAGACTCCGAAAAGGCGGACGACATGGTGACCGGCTGCCGGCAGACCTGGCAACAACGGAGGTCGTAGGCGAGGGCGTGAAGACATTATGAATGATTGCAGATGCAGGGATGTACAAGTGTACAGGGATGGTGATGGTGGTGGAGTGGGACGGGAGGTGATGTCATTCCGAGCTTCCTACTGCTGACGCGGACCACGGCGCATTTAGAGCACAAAGGTCACGCTGACAAGGTCCATAGTGACAATTGGATGCTGGTTTAAAAAAGAAATGAGAGGATTTAGGCAAGCGTATGATATATGCCTTATAAGTTTGAAACTCGTGATTCTGGTGGATACTGCAGTGAGTGGCGAGAAGTAGGCACCAGGGATGAGCTTGAGGAGTTTCTGCAGATTTTCGTAATTCGGACAAATCCAACCCCAAAACGGGGTTGGAAATTTCCGTTCTGTTAGTACCCTTCACCCATGCACAGCAAACTACAAAAGCATACGACGCCACCACTCACGCTTTAAAACGAATCTTTCACGACCTACAGTGCACGATTGCAAAATCCTACATCCGCCCACTAACTCCGTATTTGGGCTGCTACGCACTACAGACGTTCTCAAGTCAGATGAATCACATACGTACATTCCCCAGTTACGAGACAATACGTTTTGACCAAACCAAGGGCAAGACAACGCAAGTATACTCGCTCTTGAATGTTGTCTAGACTGCAGCTGGGCTCCATGAAATTTAGACTAATTTAAGTTTCGGCCGTTACTCGACCGGTCTGGCTTTCCTGCCCAGCTGTCTCTTCGGCGACGCAACAGGAGAACAGAAACCCTTCTCAAGAACTTATTTCATGGCGCGTGCCACTGACCTGACATCGCTGACCTTCTCCCTTCGGCGCGAGATAGATCAGTGTCGTACAGTGCAATTGTTAGTTATGTAGAGTCTCTTTAGCCTATCTGTTTAAAGAGCACAACTCGTCATTGTGACCAATTATGCTGAGCTCACTACCCCAATTTGATCTCCAAACAAGGATCTAACACGGCAGCGTTTCAGTCAGCTGCCTTCTGCAGTTGACCGGTGTCTGCGCTCCCACTTCCGCACCTCACGACACGACATAAATTTAAGGTGACGGTCGCTGATGATTTTCTCGTCAATCTGTTCAGGTCATCGTGTTCAGGTCATCCTGGGCTTCACGCGTGCTCTTGAGGCGTGAATAGTGCTGTCCAAGAGGCAGGCATCTAGCACCGATGGAATGGAATTACGGGGGGTTTGCAACATTCTACAGTTCGTGTTATTGACCAGGAATTCTGTTTCTCTGTGCCATACTACACACAACTAGAATTTCACCGCTGTCAAACTCTTTCTAGGATCGCAGGGCCCAATTTTGAAAGCTTCATAAAAGCTGCTGTAATAACGGGTATTATGTGCCTTTGGTACACGCATGGCCTGGATAATTTTCCAAATGTCGAAGCTATTTCTGCTCCTTGATCCCGTGAACTACCGAATAATAAGTGCAGAACATTAGGCCTCTGGCGTCTGCTGGAACTCGTGTGGTCTTCGTGTTGGACGGAATGCCTGGGACTCGCAGCCTGCCCAACCCAAAAAGTCACGATCCTTGGCGTCTCACCTTTGTTCAGGTCTGTCACAGATCTCCACGTTTCCCATCATTGTCGTGTAGCTACATGCGCACGCCCCCTCGAGACAGTTGTTGAGGAAGGAACGTTCAACTCTTGAGTTTGGCATGTGAGGTTGGAAACAGCTGCGTGGTGCAGAGCAGCGACGGGCAACTCCTTTCCATGTGCCGTTGTACGAAGGGAAGTCTCACAAGACGTCACGCGTTAAGGAGCAAGGCGGAACATTGAACTCTTGGTATATCCAAGCTCCAGAGATGCAGAAAACCGGGATTTTGGAAGTGCAGACGGGGGTTTTGTGTATGACTTGTTGGCGGTTTTACAGCGAAGGAATCATTACATAGGTCTCGTATACTGCACATAGTCGTCGCTGATTGATGAAAGCACGGGGCAGAATACGGTTGGAGAACAGAGAATTCCAAACAGATGTCACAATTGGAATCCAAGAACTATTGAGAAAAAGGGATCGACAATGAAGAGCCCGTGTGGCTGACATCCATACACAGACCTTGGACGTGGCTCACGGAGAACGAGAGGACGGGCAATTTCACCGGACCAAAACATCATCACCCTAGCCTGTTTTGTATGATTATCCCTCCCTGCCTGAGACATGTTGTGCGCGTGAAACGGTTTGTAGAATCCTTCTTTGCGATAGCGTCTACCATTACTTGGCATTGTACTGTAGCGTAGCAGAAGTTTGTGTCAGGATGGCGATCGCCACAGGACGATACGCGGAGGGGGGTGAGGGGGGGTTACTTTCAGCTATTCATCGAGCTCTATTGTGATCTTCTCTCATGCGTCACGATAGACCATGTGTCTATCGTGACGCATGAGATGAAATCTTTTCTCAAGAGGGAAGGGAAATCTAGTTCAAACAGCCTAATTGGAGCATGTACCAAAGCTCAGCCTGTGACTCCAACGCTGGGACCAGAAACTTTGCAGTTGTGAATTTGTCCCCAGAGAATTGCATCGGGAGAACTTACAGGGTTTCTCTGAGTAGACGTGAACCTGATTTTGCTTTTATCTTGGTTTGTCTCCGCTGCCTTGCATGACACTATCGCACACGAACTCTCACGGCACATCCACCCTTCTCTCGTTGGCAAAAAAAAAGCTTGCAATCGGATGCCAGTGTAGCTGAGTGTAGCTGGATGCGCTGTCGCTTACTGTACTGGTGGGCGGAACGTGCTTCAAACTAACTGCAAATTACCTTCACAGCACCGACGCACAGTACGCACTTTTCGCATCTCAAGAAAGCAGAGACTTGAATTACTCTCGAAAGTTGAATGCTGTTTGCAAACTCTACATATGGCGACGTTTCTTTCATGATCAAGCGAGGGGACACGCAACATTCCGGAGCATCACATTCTCTTCGGTCATGTTCCGTAATGAAGGAGGCTTTTTGAAGAAAAAAAAGCTGACAACGATTTTGCGAATCATCTATGCCCCGCCTCAGTAAACAGCAAAACTGGTTGTTCAAGGGCTTGCATATATTGTCGTATCTCCAAAGAATGTAGACGCATTGAAAGTGCAGAGAACAATATACTGTTTGTGGTTGCATCAAGCTTTGCAGGAAGCAACGCAGGGAGCCACTGTTATCGTGTGTCGAGAGCAGGGGGCGCAAATTTGGTTGGGTAGGAGTTCGTTCGAGAGTCGCGAATCAGGGTCGTTTCAGTAGAAACGCACCAATATCAGACGTCTCTCCTCCCCCTTGCACGTCGTATCTGTGATTTGAATCTGTCAGCACCCTTGTTTTCTTTAGAGTCGATCACTCTGCGGCACGCACGTGAGCCACACTGGTTTGGATTTGCGGTGCCTGACATAAATGGATACCGACTGTTGTTGTAGCCAATGTACACGACTACGACTGTATTCTGATTGTTTTCTGCGCGCATTACAAGACCATAAAACAACCTAGCTGCCGAATATAGATTGTCCTACTACAATCGCACACTGAGGAATTTCCTTTTTTTTAAATTGTTTATCTCAAAAGCGCCACAAAGTTTGATAACGTCGAAATACCATCAGCTTGGGTTTGGGTCGACAGCTTCCATGACACCGTACAGTAAAGCGGAACCCAGTTGCGTCGTCAGGTCGACAAGGTTGGATTCCAAGGTAATCTTAAAAACTGCAGAAACTCCAGCACCGCAACCGTTTTACCTCTCCACGAAAGAAAAGAAAAAAACAGTCGATGAGTGGCGCAGTTGTCCAACAGGAATCCTGGCCTATGCCCAAAAACGGCCTCAGCACTTGAAAAACTCCTTTCACTGTTGGATACAAAAAAGCATCACTGCTCTGCAAGTGGTGAATTATAGCTCACCTATATTGTTTTTTTCCCCGTTTTTCACTCTCTCGTACGCAATCCTCTCACCTTGCTTGTCACCAGCGAGACATAGAGGTGCTCGATTTGATCCTCTTTAGTATGACTCGCTCCCTACCTCTGTCCGCCCCCCCCCCCCCCGCGCCCCCCCCCCCCCCCCGCCCCCTCCAAAATAACAACCACAACTCCACGACCATCCCTTACCCGAAATTACTCCTCTCCTCAGAGCCCAATGTTGAACGAGAGACCCAAGTTTCCCGGGCCAACACCCGCCGTAAATCCGTTGGGTCCCAACAGCGACGCAGACTCATCCGGGACCATTGAAATTTGGATGTTGGTGCGCCCTTGCTGATAGCTCAAACTTGCGTTGATGTTGGTGTCCGGCGGTCGGTAGGCTGCCCCAACATTCCACTGCCCCGTGCTACCTCCATACGCCTGCGCCTGCATAGCATTCATGTGACTCTGCTGCATCTGCAAGTACTGCATGGCCTGGGCCTGATGTTGGGCCGCGCTCACCTGTACCGTCAAAAGCCGCTTGCGCTGCGTCGAGATCTCCTGCATCATATTCTGCAAGTCTGTGCGCTCCTGGCTATAGCTCCAGCTCGAGCCCGGACGCTTGGAATCCTCTGCCTCCCGTTGGAAAAACGAATCCGCCGTAAAGAAGGCAAAATCGGACGGGATATCCTCTGAGGCTGTCGCCGACTTGAACTGCGCAAGCGCATTTTCTCGCAACACCTGGATCTGCTTCATAAACGTTGCATGCTGGGCGGTATCAATAATGGACTCGAGCTCGCGACGCTTGCGCGACTGAATCGACTCCTCCGTATACTCGTCGGTTGTGCTATCATAGCTGCCCAAGGCGTCCTTCATAATCTCTGCAGCCTTTGCTCCATACGCCTCAATCTTCTCTCCCTCCTCCAGATTATTCTGAGAAAACTCGGCCATCCTCATCGTTGCCTCCATGAGCGCATCCGAAAATGCCTCATTGCACTTGTAGGCCGCCACCAACGACGACTCGCCCCCTTCCACAGGTGCATCTGCACTGTGCCCATCCGGACCTCGTCCACCCCCCGACAAGGACGTCGACGACGATGCATACAGACTCTGCCACAAGGACTTTGTAAAGGTGCCGCAGCCATCCGCGGGAATACTCTTTGAAAAGGAGGTCTTGGCGAGATAGTGCGGGTCGTCGGCATCGGTGAGACGCTTGGCCAAGGCGGCGCAGCCCTGCTGAAACTGATCTGCCCGATGGCGCATGTGCGGCAGGGACACGACGGAGATGTCAAACAAATCATGGACGGCGACATCGGAGGAGGCATGTGTGGCAGCGGACGCAAAGACGTCGCGCGCATCATCACGCAGCAGTTGCTCCACCTGGCCCATGTCCACATCCTCATCCACATCCCTGACCACAAAGACCAGGGCCGTCTGAAAGGCATCTGGATCCTGATCGGCACTCTTAATAGCCTCTGCAAAGACAGCCTTCAATAGGACATACCCTGCAGCATCCCACCTGCCCACATCATGATACCACACGTTTAACAACAAGACATCGGCAATGGCAGCTGCAAAGCCTGCACATCTTGCCTGGAAGACCCTTCCCTCACGGCCACGCTCCCGCGAATCGCAACCCTCCACATCCAGGGCCACGACGGACGGGGTGTCCGGCGGCACGGCGGCACAAATGCCCTTGGTGGTGGCGGTGGCCACGGAGGCACGCGATGCGACACGGAACGAGGTGTGAAAGACCTGGTTGAGGAGAGTGGACTTTCCCGAGGCTTGTGCACCCAGCACGGCCACGAGGGTGAGTGCCTCGGGACCCAGGTCGGGGTGGGACGGAAACCAGGCGGGGACGGAGGCAACATAGGAACCTGAGTCGTCGATGACGGTGGTGACGTCGGGAGAGGACATTGTTGGGGTGGGGGTGGAAATGGAGGGAGGTGGAGAAAAAGGGGGGGTGGGGGAAGAAGGGGGGAAGAGACTGGAGGGGGACGGAGGGAGAAAAGGGGGGAGGTGGGGAAGAGATGAAGGGGATCGGGGGGG
>JAUKWC010034812.1:0-16528 GCA_032356245.1 Endocladia muricata
GGGGGGGGAGGGAAGGTGAGAGAACATAGACAAAGTTGGTTGGTTGTCTTAAAGTCTGGAATTGACTCGACTTGCATACTGGTAGCCTTCGCGTGGCGTATTGAAGCCGATATTTCTGCAATCAAGTCTCCCGGTCTTCTTCAATTCTTGTGATGCAAAGTATGGTGATATAAAGGTATGTCGACTGAAGCGCAGGTCTTGGTCCTTTCCACTCGAAACCTCCGTTGTGAACGCGTTCCCAACTGTTCCGTTCAACAAAAGCGCTCATTGCTGGCAATCACCACTGCAAAACTCCCTGTAAATATTTCTGAATTGACACCTTGCGTGAACGTTATCACACCCCATAATCATATTTCAGATGAGTGCAAAACCCTTTCTGAACATCCACAACATCTACAGCACCCACACCAAACCAAAACACATTGCAGCTTCATCTCCCTTACCCCCCCTTCGTTCTCACCATGGCCTCCTCTGGCGGCTTCAAGTCACGCGAGGCATGGAAGGCCGCCAAGGAGCTAGAGGAGGCGCGCAAGGCCGGCACTGCCCCCCCTGCCGTCGACGATGACGGCAGAATCATCAATCCTCACATTCCCGAGTACATTTCCCAGGCCCCCTGGTATCTCAACCCATCCGCCCCTTCCCTGAAGCATCAAAAGTCGCAACCGCAGCGCAAGCGCGCTTTTGACGCCCTTGGCAGCTGGTTGCCGCGCGGGCAGATGCAGGGACCTGCTGCGACCAAGTATCGCAAGGGCGCATGCGAGAATTGCGGGGCAATGACCCACACGGTTAAGAATTGTCTGGAGAGGCCGCGGAGGAGGGGGGCGAAACTGACAGGTGCAGGGATTCGGCCGGATGAGGTGGTGGCCACCGTGGAGTTGGGGTTTGAGGGGAAACGGGATAGGTGGAATGGTTTTGATGAGGGCGATGGCTTTGAGGAGGTGCGTCGTCGGTATGAGAAGCGAGAAGCGCGCCGGAAGGCGCTCAAAGCGCAGCGATTGGACAAGGAACTAAGAAGTGGGGCGAGGCGGCGTCGCGTGGGGTCGGGGTCGGAGAGCGACGGGTCGGATGAGTCGGGTGACGGGGGGGAGAAGGATGGGGATGGGGCGGTGCTTGGTGGGACAGCGAGCGGGTCAAAGATGTCCGTGCGGAATCTGCGTATTCGCGAGGATACCGCAAAGTATCTGTACAATTTGAAAACAGACTCGGCGTATTACGATCCAAAGTCGAGGGCGATGCGGGCTGACCCTAATCCGGAGGTGGACCCGGAGGACAAGGATTATGCGGGCGACAATTTTGTGAGGTTTGAGGGCGATGTGACTAAGCTCACGCAGATGGAGCTGCATACGATGAAAGCCAATGAGATGGGGCGCAGATTACCGCACCTACAGGCCGAGCCATCTCGTGCGGAAGCATTGTTTAAAGACTTTGAAGCGAAGAAGAAAGGGTTGGCGGAACGGCGACGCGCAAACATTATCAAGAAATATGGTGGTCAGGAGCACACCAAACCGGATGCTGGCATTGGTAGTGTGCAGCAATCAGAAGCCTATATTGAGTATAGCAGTGACGGGCGCGCGATGAAAGGGGCCAAACAGTTCGTTGCTGTCAGCAAGTATCCGGAAGATATTCTGGAAAAGAATCACACCGCGATATGGGGGAGCTACTACAAAGATGGGAAGTGGGGTTATGGGTGCTGCTATCAAACGCAGCGAGGAGCATTTTGCACAGGCGAGGACGGACAGCGAGCTGCGATCGCCACAGAGAAAGAAATGATTGAGCGTGTCAGGAAAGCCACGGCCGCGCGAGACCCGAAGCCGCTCACAGAGCAATGGAACGATAAAGAGGAGGAGAGAATACGCAAGGCGGTGCCCTGTGAGGAACAAGCGGGGAAGGGAAGGAAGAAGACAATTGAAATTGAGAAAGAAATGAGAAGACAAGAGGCGGAAGAACGTCGCATGGAAGAGGATGATCGGCACCGGGGTTACAATTCTGGAAAAAAGGGAGTGGATATCGATCATATGTCAGATACGGCCATGGAAGCGTACAGATTGCGTAGGCAAATCGAAGACGATCCTATGTCCAAGTTTCTGTCTGATAAGAACCAGTAATGCTTGAGCACCGCAAACACCAACGTCGCACCGATCATAGGAGTCCGAACACATGCACACAAGGTTTTATATCGATCTGTGCATGGTAATTGCTAATTGAAGTACTTGTCGGTGCAATAATAACACTCGAGTTCTCTCTACACATCACATCATCTGCTCGTGCAAAAGGCCACCTTTACATTTACAAACGAAAACTTTTTTTCAGTTCGCAAAACGCACCACCTATGCATCAGTCATTGGGCCAGTCCCAGTCGTCGCATCACCGTCCGCAGTGGCAGATTCCGGAGCGTCATCCGATTCAATCATAGCCAGGTACGGCTTCACCTCATCATCCTCGTAAATAGTGAAGTTGTTTCCTTTGCCCACAACGGCCACAGCCGTGTTTTCCGCCGTGAGTTCTGTGTCTTTGGACGAAGAAACTGTCTCTCTCAAGGCCACAACCGCATGCTTCGTTAATTCTTCGAGTGTGCAATCTTTGAATTGTTCAAACGTTCTTTCCAGATATGTTTTTGCCCCTTGGCTCCTGGATCCAATAGCCATCGCCAAATACTCATAGTAATTCCCACTGGGGCATGTCTGGAACAAATGCGGACCTGTCTGATCATAACCAGCAATAAGCATACCAACGCCAAATGGCCTTTTGCTTGCGCGTTGCGTTGAAATTTGGCACTTATCGGCCACAGATAAGGCCAATCGCGAAAGCGCCAGAGGCTCTTCATAGACGTACTTGTGGTTCAAACATTCGTTTCGCATGAAACGGGATAGAACACGAGCATCAGCAGTCAATCCTGCGATGGCCACACCAACATGATCATCAATGACTGACAATTTCTTTTGATGCGACGCTAATTCCGAGGCAGATCGCTTCAGGGTGGCCATGACCACATGCGTATTGGAGCGCAATCCCACAACAGCAGAGCCCTGCTTCACAGCTTCCATGGCGTACTCCACCTGATGAAGGCGACCTTGCGGGCTGTACGTGGTGATATCGGTATCATACTGAGTGCGAAACATGATCGCAAATGGATGTCGAAACGCGAGGTGCTCCGAGGAGAACGGATCTGTTCGTTGTGGCGGATGAGAAGCGCTGAAATACTTGAAGAGAAATGGAAGGAAGCACGAATAAGAGCTGCAAAAGAAGAGAAGGAATAGGAGCAATGCTAGGATGCACGTTGGTCGAGGGCGCACAATTCAGTGTAGATGGTTATCATTGAGCTTGCCTGCGTGGAGAGACAAATCGTACTAGTTGGAACGTAAAAGAAAATTCTCTCGTTGTTGAGTGACAAACGTAGGCATTACAGAAAGGAGCAGTAGCTTTCGTTCTTACACATACATATTGTCATACTGCCCATCTCCCGACAGTAATTTTAAAAAGTGCTTTGTAATTCATGTCAAGAATACATACTGTACGAGTAGAGAACTGAATTGGAATATTGTACCGATCTACGAGTGTAACGGCAATCGTTTTCCTTGGCCCAGTTGGATGTGAGCCAAGTGTCAATTCGACATTAAGACATGCCTGCCAAATCACCTCCACGAGTATGAGGCCGACGAGGCTGCGAGATGAACGAGTACGACTTTTTTGCGGGTTTTTTCTAATGACGATATCACCCCTAAGGCCTAGAAATCGGCTTCCAGAGTAAATGCGTATCGGTAATGTGTTCCGGCCGAGAGCCAGGGCTTTCCATTCCATTTCCCTACACACTCCAGCGTATTCTTTCCTTCATCCATCAGGGCTGTCGGTCAATACACCCACTTCGACACTTCGTGCTCCTATTCATTTGTTGGTCCTGCAGCTGGGAACACTCCCGCTGATGCCAAACTTCATTCTTTTTATTGCGCCCGTCTGTACAATTGAAGCAACCGTTTAGAATCAGCACCATATGTCGCATACTTGACGACCACTTACTTGTGCCCTATCTTTGGTTTCAAGTTGGTGATTTCGATCTTTTCCGCTTTTAAGGAGCTGGGTTTCGAAATAACTGGTCGGCGGTCTCCATCTAACCCCGATTCCTCTCACCACCATGCCGAACACAAGAAAACCCTCTCCCACACTTGATGCTTTTTCACAAAAATCGAAACCGCGGTCGTTGTCTGGTTTGCGGCCATCGCACGATGTTCGTCCAACTCCGCCAGCTTTAGTTACATCGACGCCCTCGTCATCGATTCCTGGAGCTTCTCCGCTTTCCACAGACACTCCCAGTCGAACTTCTACGCTAGCTCCTACATCGCCGTCGACGCCCCAGACATCAAGACCGCGCAAAAGATTTAGAAAAAAGGTCAATGGTTTGTTCGGCGAGCAGACCGACTTGAAGAAGCGTATGGAAAAATTGCTGCGCGACACGGACCCAGCAAAACTATTGCACAAACGAGCTGACGACAGTTGTAGAGCCATAGCTATTCGAAGAGGTGATGCGGTTAGCAGCGCACAAGCTTTACCGCCAGCAACAGTGGTTGTAGAGCGGTTGCAACAGGCGTCAACTACGTTCGGCATTGGCAGCGGTCTTGCTGAGGGTCCAAATTTCCCTTTGCAATCCAGAGATGAAGCGGGCGGTGCTGAAGTTATGTTGGATGGTGAGGAAAAGTGCAGTGCATTTTCCTCGCCTGCTTTAGTGGCAACTGCAAGCCGCGTCTTGGGTTCCCCGGAGAAGTTACGGGCAGTACAGCGCACGATGGGACGTCTAAGTCCTCGAAGCAATGAACGCTTTGTCGATGAATTAGAGCTGGGCGGGTCCGAATCGTTTTCGAACTACAAAAGCTCTCGTCGCATTGCCCGTGAGGAAAGCTCAGGACGGATAACTCCGCCGCATCTTCC
Source organism: Endocladia muricata (assembly GCA_032356245.1). Lineage (NCBI taxonomy): Eukaryota > Rhodophyta > Florideophyceae > Gigartinales > Endocladiaceae > Endocladia > Endocladia muricata. Next base: position 4,921 of record JAUKWC010034812.1, read on the forward strand.
TCGTGCACAATCTTTGGAATTCGAAACGGAAGGACGGGAGGCCTTGCAAAATGCAATCATGGTAATGTCACCTGTGTCTGCGGACCGTACAGGGGCACCAGCTGTGCTGAGAAGAAAAGTGCGGAGATCCGAACGCGGTTACCGCAGCGCTGATATTTTACGGGCTCGGCTGCAGGGCACATCACTGGCAGAGATTGCAGCTTCGCCAACATCACAATGTAGAGAGAAGCCAGGACGCTGGGCCAAAGTTAAAGGCAAGAGGCTGGATTTGAGTGAGCCAGGAGGAAACGAATCTGAGCTGAAGGGAGTAGGCCGAAAACGGAAGTCTGTGGGACGACTACGATTTCCCTCGTGTAAATCAACATCGGATTCAGATGGGATGTCTTCTTCGGAAGGGGCACCTCCAAAGAAGAGAAAACTACGATCGGATTCGATGGAAGCAGTCGGAAGTGATATGGAAGACAAAATTGAAACACACAACCCTTTCGCAATATTGGTGGAAGCCGCGGCCGTGGAACGCAACCAGATATCAATCCGACCCTCTGTGAGAAGTAGACAGCTGTACGAACGTAGCGATACTGTAGAATCGCACCTAAACAGGACTTCCAGAGAGCAACGTCGGAAGAAACCTCACACGTCCACCCCGCAATTGTGAGAACAGACGAGAACTCTCTCTGTCCTTGCCAAACTATCATGGAACTGTAATCCGGACGAAGCGTCCACCGGTCACTCATCTATTCGAGAAAGGAGTCTGTCATTCTCACACCACCCATGAGAAACGATTTTGCGCTACAGTACCCGTAAAGAACGTTACTATGAGAGCTTTTGCTGCTTGATCATTAGTTGAAGCATGCGTAGGAGCATGAGCACGAGTACGAGCATTGGTAGGAGCACGAGTATGAGCATGGGTATGAACTTTCTGCATAAAAATTACAATTTGCGGTGCCTTCACCAAAACCTTCAAAACCTTCTCTCGTGAGAACGTTTGGGATATTGCCAGTACTGCGTCATTGAAATTGGAAAATAGCGAAATTTATCCACATCACAATTCCGGTCTTGACGATAAAATCAAACACAGAACCCACTTCACCCCCTTACACTGGAACACTGAAACACTGAAACACTGAAATACTGAAATACTGAAATACTGAAAGCTGCGGTACTGCAGGGATATCCATTACAACCAGCATTACATGTTGCAGCACGTTGCAGAAAGTCGGACCAAGGCCATGAAGATACTATTTCTAAAGCTATCGTGCCACCGCATTACTGAACCATATGTTCAAGATTACATTCGTATGCTTTGTCACTCCCGATACTGGCCGACCACCAATTCTGAACCCGACGAATGCTTCACACGACTGTACAGCGATTGCCGCATCCTCCCCTCCGATGCAGCACGGCATCGGTCATAAATTAGTTTCCAATCTGTTGGCCGCCTTTGCCACAGCCGCTGAGCCCAAAAGAAACGATCGTAGTCCGTCTCGCAATCCCTGCGCAATCCCTGGTCCTAACCATACCGACTGCCACATGAACACGTAAGAAGCTCCGAGTACGGCACCCACCAGGACATCAATCACATGGTGCCTGCCTAAGGCGACACGCGACACGCAAACTGCGAGCGCCCAGACCAATATAAATACCCGAAATGGCACGCTCGCAATAATCGGGTGCAGTCCTTCTTCATGATATTGCTGTGCGTTCCAGACGAATGCGGCGACAAATCCTGCGCGTGTCGCATGCCCCGACGGAAAGGAGTACTGGTCGACAACGTGAAGGGTGATCTGCCCGATACCTGCATTGTACGATGGACGTTTGCGATGAAAAAGAGGCTTCATGACGCCAATCGCTGCAAGGTCCACCAGTGTGAGGGCGAGGAAGTTGAGCAAAATTGATGCTCCATGGGAATCAAGATTGGATTCGAAGAGAAAGATTAGTATTGGGGCAATGAGCCAGGGGACTCCATGGCCACTAATCTCGAGGACGACGAGGGGTAGCCGCGTCGGAACATGTGCTCCGTACCAGCGGTAAAGAAGGTAGGAAATGTCTTTGTCCCACTGCACCAGCTTCTCGTAAGAATTGAGAGGGGGCAGACGCATTTCAGGGAGGTCAGAGGCGAACTCTGCCTCACTGGGAGAGAGGAACGACTCCTCAATTTTGGAAGCCTAAAGTGACACTGCAGGCAGGCGTGAGATAATAGCGACAGTGGGAGCGAGTTTGGTGCCCTATGCGTGAATGGTGTGACGTTCTGAGCACAAAGTAAGTGATATTCGACAAGCGTCGGAAGAATAGAAGTACTTCATATCACTCGCATGGAGTGATGCTCTGCCATTTCGTACAGAACGGTACGGAAAGAAGTGTGTGAACAAGCACCCCTACGTACAATCGTAGGGGCCAAGAAATTTTATCTGTGCTCAGTGAAGGACGTCAATATGATACACAGTATGACAATATTGCCGCAATCTGAGGTGAAGCGGACACCAAATATTGTGATGTTTATTGTCGTCGTTTTGACCCAAACATTGTGTCGCAGCGGCATCAGCAGTAGGAGCAAAGCTGGTCCTGATTGATCATGAAATGAAATGAAATTAGTTTCATTTTGCTGCCAGTTGCGCTGCGTAATGCAATCCCAAACGCTGGTGCACAATTACAGTAGAAATTATACGCTTATTCTCATTTCTGAATAAATTAGCACATACTGCAGCCTATAGCCATTGTCAGAATAGCATGCGAACACTCACCTCAGCACTAATCCAGCTTCAACTAATGCATCGATGATCATGCGCGCCACTGCTGGACTGCACCCGTCATCTTGACCAATCTTCTACTAGCCACCCATAAGTTACCAAGTTAGACGTGGCAGGTGGACGAGGTGAAAGCAGGGGACTCATGATGGCGAGAGTGTGGTCAACGCGCTGCCATCCAGTAACGGAAAGGAGCTGTCGCATTATTCACATCGAACTTCAGTACTCCTCGCCTTGAGACGGGGAGGACAGAGCACAAATATCTGCGATTGGACCCGAGGTAGAGCGCAGGTGAAGCGCGGCGACAAAGGGAGTCGCATATTTTGGGTAAAGGTAAGTAGTCATTTTCCAATTCGCGCCCTATGAAAAGGAGATGGCGTCGAGCGCTCGAAGTACAAAGGAGGCGTTCTTGTCGTCGTGTTTACGTCTCTATAAAAGGTGCAACAGCTGCCTTACAAGTTGAATCAACAATCCCATGTTTATGCAAAAAAATACCATGCGGAGGCTCTTTACACACCCCCCAGCGTCCATGAGGGGTACGTACTTCTCGGGGAGTACGGATCATATGCTAGCTCATATTCTGCTCGCAAGGTGCTTTGTAAACCACCATTCAATACATCTGCACACTCGAAATATTACGAACTGCACACGTTCCAAATCGGTTCACGTCCAACAAATTCAGAAACCCCTTAGGCCTAGTAGGTCTAGGATAGATATAGAAGAAGGGCGGAAATGAAGCATTTGCCCGGAAACAAGCAACCATGCCGTGGTATTTGTTGTACACTTTGAAGGTAATGCCTGGTATGTTTCTGTCAAGTTTATAACAACAGCTGTTTCATGTCCTGAGTTTGAGACTTGGAAAAGTCTAGCTTTGTGGTTTTGAGTTGGCGACGCGGTTGGAGGTTTTCCCCAATGGGATAGACTGGGTAGTTCGTGTTGCAGACGTTTTTGTTCGCCATTTCGCAGCTTCCCCAAATATCTTACCCTGAGTGTGTCTGCATCCATTGCCCTTAACGGCATTACTATCCCCTGCCCCATTTAGTGGTCACATATGACCACTAAATACCCACTGTCATCATGTCTTGGGCAATTCTCTGAGTTAAGTAACAAAAATAAAGATATTGACTGAAAGTGACCCCCTGAGACCACTCATGAGCGCAGATTACCCAAAAACAAGTCGCAAGAAGCTGGAACGAGGTCTGGCTTCAGTAAACGACAACTGGGTCAGAGCAGAGCTGATCATACCTTTCTCGTGGTTACCAAATTGCCGCCATTTTAGTCCAAAGTCTACATTTGTTACAGCACACGTTACAGTCACATTCTTGTGAAGGAAGTGGCGGCGATGGCGTCGGCTGCAATACAGAGCGACGCCCACAGCGAATGTCTGGACAGCTTCTACCCCCCATGTCAAGATGTGAAATGAGCGACTGAGTTGCTCGTTAGTCATATCAAAGAAGTCAAAAACATTGTGCTCAGTTTCGTTACTTAGAGATGACGGGAACATACTGTGTACACAGCCACAATTTAGCCTTCAGCTTTTACGAAGGCAGGGCAAACCCTGAAAATCCAGTACACTTCGATCGATTTTTAGTAGTCACATAAGCTCCCTAAGCCGCAACAGGGCAGGGAATATGGAGCCAGTTTAGGTGAACACGTGAACCGTGGACATGGCCGTGGCAGCCGTCTTCTGCGCACTTATTTGCACAGCGGCACACTTGGACTTCTAAAACAGTAGTCGGAGACCCCAGCTAGCAAGAAGTTGTTGCAAGTACCTTCCTAACTTGTGTACTTTGCAATGTCCAATTCAGCCTTGCTTCGGTGCTATGACAATATTCGTGCCCCTATTAGTTGATGACACTGCTGTCGTCTGCTCAAGTAATGACAAATTGCTCTTCTTTGGGACAAGCGTACACCAGCACCCCAGTCACAGCCGTTAAAGGTTGTAAAGAGCGACAACGCTGACAGTAAGGTTGTCACGGCCGTTCGAAAGCGCTACAGTCTTGTCGGGAAGTCTCCAACATTTCCGAACTCGAAGCTCGGTCTGGAGGTCTTCAAGACGTACTGTCAACGGCTTTAACCGCTGATTGAAAAGTATCGAACCGCACCCAATGCTCTAAACCTTGCAAAGACGCCGAATGAGAAGGGGATTTCTGCAGCCATTCGCTTGGCATATAGTATGATGAAGGCACCATTTTGTGATCAGTGCCCGTGTATCACTGATAACAATGACAACTGCGTAGCGATAATTGGAGAGAAGGATAAGAAGGGTATATGCAAGTTCCTAACATCGTTGAGTAACGATGTGAACGGCGACAGGAAATTCAATAGTGACGATCTCATCTATCCACTTCGCAGTATTGCGGATCCTTTGATGAAGCTGCCGCGGGGTGACTTGAAAGCTGATGTGAATAATGGCAAAACCGTGGATTTCGAAGATGCGAGGGAACTCTTAAATATCCTCTTGGCAGAAAAGGGGGCCGATTGTATACCTCCACTGTCGAGCTCACACGATACCAAAAAAAATTCGATTGGTCATAAGCAACTCTGAAAGCACCTGTTGCTCGGTTCGCGACAAACTTGGGCGTCCTTGAAATTTTCGTTCGACAGCAAGATACGTGCGGTATACCCTCATCCGCTTTCTATACAAGGGTTACTGGCCCGCAGCCAAGAATCAAATGGGATAACGGATATCCTTTCAACCTGAACGCCGAAGCAACAGCCACGGGTCACTGGAACTGAGCGCGGTATACCACCTTGCTTACTGGTGCAAAGCTCAAAGATGGCTTAGAAGATGATGTCAGGGCTTATGAACGGTATCGGGATAAGTCGGGGAGCGAACTTCGCGTTGACTTCGACAAAGCTGCGACCGACGACTCATCCATCAGGGCTAGCGATAGGGCTGAAGTTGATGCCGTTAAGTTAGCTGCAAAGGAACTCCACAGTAACCAGCGAACTTCGTTTTCATTTTATTCTACAGATACTCGGCTCATGGAGAGTGCGACCGAAAACTAGCAGAAGGTACTGGGGGGCCACCGCATATGGAGCGAAGGCACAGTAGCATACACTTCCGGAAAATGCGAGCTCACTATCGACATTACAATCGAGGTTGAGGATTTTTACAATCTTAATTGAGGCCAAGTGGACATCGCAACGGAGCTTCCGGATAACGACAATGGCCGCTTTGAGGTTCCCGGTTGGACAAAGGGTTTCTTTAGCCGCGGTGAACTATCCCGCACTGAAGTCGTGCAGCTGAAATGCTGCCAAGATAGTGACTGCGGAGGCGCAGCCGAATTTGACTGCACATGCAACCGTTGCACGACGCAGTGCCCAACTCAGCAGATTCTGGAGGACAAGGGTTCACTTCGTTCACGGTAGATCTGAAGAAATCGAGAGGAATTTTTCCAGTTTCATACCACATGCTTACCATTCCGTACGAGTTGTCGATCTTCTATCTTTTATGAAGGAGTCAAAGTGTTTGTAACCAGCAGACTTGCTTCCGGATCTCGCAATGCGAAGGCCACGTACGGGTCTGCAGTGAGCACCAGAACAGTCGTCACGGGTGACGTCAATGCTCTCGAATCTGGGACGATTTAGAACGTTGAGATCGGTTGTCCTCCATGACAGCTCCAGCTCTCGAATCTCGGCATCCAAATTTAGAATAAATCAGTATACTATAATTTGTAATTCACCATTGCCCAAGCAAAGGTGTCACGGATTCAGGTGTATCAGAACTTGGAGTATCCAAAAACAGTTCATGCAATAGTCTGTTCTATTTTATCCGAGTGAATTTCTTAGTGACAAAGCTCCATGGTCGAAAACAGCATTGCGCAGGAATGAATCGTGGTTTCCTTCGTGGACTCAGGAAAAAACTTCACTCACTGAATTGTCATTGGGGTCGGAGCAACCTTGACTGTACTAACACATAGACCGACTTAAAAAAAATAAAATCTGGATTAGGTTTTGACTGTCGTAATATTCTTCCCTCTCGAGTTGTTCCTGTGTCAAACGAACAGCAGTGGACTGCTTCACAGTCACAGATAAAAATGTGCCTTAAAATGACGAGTTATCACACGTAGGGTTTCCCTCTTGAACAAGAGGTTATGTGCACTGAGAACCTCACCAGTGTCTATTGGACGAAGGATTTTGCCTCGCACAAGGTCAAGGTTGGCCTCATATGAGCTCAAATGATCACCGAGAAAGTACGTAAATTATATAATACATATGATGAATATGCTAGTTGTTGCACGTGTAATTAACCTCTCCCCCTTCCATGATATCAAAATGCATGGTTGCAAACTCCGTCACACTAAAACTCTAGCTTCGTAAAAAGTCCGCCGAGGTTTTCGACGGTTTCACTCTGCCCGGATAGAGTACTTCAAGAGCTTCAAGTAGATACCAAGAACAGCTAAAATGGACGTCTCCTTGACTCTTCAATATCTCTACGAAATTTGACCTCATATGAAGCCAAATGTCCAATAGACACTAGGAGAGAGGTACCGTTGTCAGAGCGGCTGCACATTTCGTCAGAGGTTGCCTTCTTTACCTGTTGGCTGCACATCCGCATCGCGTACCTGGAAAGCCTGTCTAGCTGGCGATTGGAATTTTAAACTTCTCTTGTCCCTTTCTATTTCATTCGTGGCCATGGTTGCTCCACACCGGTGGAGACGTGAAGACAACGGGACTAGATTCGGTGGAGCTCGCCTCCTTGGCGGTTGACGCTCACATGCCAGCCTCTGCATAGATCTCGTCTGTTGACCAGGACCGCATTATGTAGCAAGCTTATTAGAAAACGGATCAGGGGTACACTTACTGCACTATCTTATCCGTACTTGTTCCAGTATTGTTGATCCGTGCAACTAATGCTGGATGCTCTCAGGTATTCAGAAACGGTACTTAGTACTAATACTGACCCCTTCTTGGACGAGAGGTAGAGGCATCAGCGCTCTTTGGCAAGCAAAAAAGCCGACTTCAACTCATGCGGTCTAGTATGGTGAGCACAGGACGCCAGAAACGAGCTGTTCAAATCGAAAATGCGTTTTGGCATTGACGGTTTCGACTACGTAGTCGATGCCAAGTACTCGATGGACAGACGGATGAGAAACCTAATCTCACGGCAGGATGTAATGTTACACGAGTACTTATTATTACAGCTCCCCATGAAAAAAAGCTGAAGTGAAGGCGAAACTCCGCTCACATTTTGTTTCCTTTACTGAATCAGTTGAGAAAACAGTAGTAGAGCCACACGTCGAGTACAGCAAGGATTTGGATCAGAAGAAGCTCAAAAAAAACTCCGGTCAGCAAGATGTTGTATCCCTTCCGCAAGCAAAGTCTCACGAAATTCGGTGCGAAAGTTGCAAGAGCACCGTACTCATTCCTTTGCACAAGCCCGCAAAATCCCAAAGTTGTGACAACGCGACAAACGCGCAGATACTGACGATCTGTTGCATGCTCACAAATCAAACAAATGGTGACGAACCACTTGCAGAAAACCATGCATTAACCAACACCGTATGCTCAACGATACCTTAGCACAAAGAAATACATCTATGGATCTACCCACTAGCAGTCTCTTGCAATCAAGCACACAGAAATGCTCAGAAATGGGGCGTCTACAGCCACGACCTCGTCAAACAAAACTGCAAGGGCACAGTTGTGCTCAAAATCACATCATCTCCCTCCGAAGGTGCGCCGTCCCAAAAGAGCCCCCAGGGCATGTTCCTAAAAGCCAAGTATCAAACATGTATATGCCGCGGTGCCTTCATCTACTGTCCTTTTCTGCACGCTTTTCTGCTTCAGATTTTTCCATGGCTTTTGCGATGCGGATTGCCCGCCCGGCGAGTTGCTTGATGTCAGGAATGTTGTAGTTTTGGGCCACATAAACGCCAATGCCGATGCCAACGGCAAGTGTCAACGTGTTACTAAACATTGGTAGGAGCGACGCCGAGCGTGAAGCTAAAAGTTGCAGGTGGGGATCGCGGCGAGAAAACGATCTGGTTGCCCGATTGGACTACGACTCAATCTGAACCCAGTGCGGGGCTTCACTGCGACTCAAACGAACAACAGCACCGGCTGGGCAGTCGTCTTTAAGCTGGGAAAAACTCCACGACAAAAATGACCCATATGGGCCAATACCTGGGCCTGCAGCCGAATTATGTTGTGACATTAAGGAAATGCTCACAGTCCAATGAAATTGCCTCAGTCCCTTATCCCATCTTTTTAGTCCCTCAATACGACTAAAGTACTCTGCACGTGTCGTAGAATTAAACTTTGAAAAGTTTAGTACCCGTACAACAATGCAGAACGAGTCATTTTACACGAAGCCAAAACGATGCACTGTAATTTAAAACCAGCACCATGTTTAAAATTTGGACCAAGTTTTTAAAAACTAGTGAAACTGTTCAAGTTTAAACACCTGCTTAGCTGCCAATCACCACCATCTGTTGACCGCAATACTGTGCAAGCGGGAAGAGTTTTTTTTCATATGGCAGCCAGACATTAGATGAACCTTGTCCTCCACGCAGACTGGCTTTTAGTTGCATTCTTGTCCTCTTGCTCTGTTTCGCCTGAACCAAGCCAGTCCTTGCTCACCATGCCTCCGCCTTCCCCACCACCAAAGCGAAAAAAGCCCTTTAGCTTCAAGCCGGCCATCGCGAAGAAGTCCTGGACACGCACGACGTACTTTGAGGAGCGGCAGCGGAAATTGACCGAACAGGCACCAGCTGCGTCTTCCGCTGTTCTGCACGGGGTGACCGTGTATTTCACTGGTGTGCGGTCTGTGAGCCAGCGGCGACTCGAGGGGTTGGTGTGGCGGAACGGGGGGGTTGTACAGAAGGTATGGCTGCGACGACAAGTCACCCATGTCATTGCGGACAATTTAGCTGCCAGTAAGGTTGAGAAAGAACTCGGGGGGAGGGAGAGGTCTGCTGAGGTGGTCCGACCAGAGTGGCTTTTGAAGAGCTTGGAGGAAGGCAAAAAGCTGCCGACGTGGAGGTTTCGGGTTGTCAAGACGGCACCAGGACTGCGAGATGTGGCGAGTTACTTTGGCAGAAAAGGAAAGAAACCCGCAAAAGATGAAGAGGAACGTGTCTCGCCTCTCAGCCCCCACTCCTCGTAGAGACGATATCTACAATATTTTGTTTTATGAAAACAGTTAGAGATGCCGTGTTTGCGGGCACCCATTTGTTCGCGACAACATAACCATTCAAGAAGTGGCGGTTCTTCTACATGAGCATTGTTTCCGGGTCGGACATGCATCTCGAAAACTCCTTCAAGAATTTGGCTGCGGTATCCTCCCCCACACTTCGCGCGTCCGTAGATAAAGTGGCGATGCCCTGCATCACTGTTGAGATCGACCCGTCCTCGTGCATCACCGCTTCCGGTACTGCAAATCATCCGCGGCGAAATGCAAACAACACAAAACATAGCACATATCCAGTCAGAACCCACCTCTCTGCTCCAATGCTCAAACCTAGCCCTCAACACCCCCACAACTGAATCCACTCGCGCCCGATCTGCTCTCGAATAACAAAACTTACCTCCGCTCCCCACCGCCAGAATCCCACTTTGCGGCGGGTTGATTATAGCTGCAAACCGCTTCACCCCAAACATGCCTAGATTCGTCAAACTGAACCCCCCCCCCTCATATTCCTCAGGGTCCAACCCTCCCGCCCTTGCTCTACTCACCAGGTCCTTTGTCGCCACCGCAATCTCTGCAAGCCCCTTCCTATCCACCGCCTTTACAATCGGTGTAATTAAGCCGCCGTCAATCGCCACCGCCATCGACACATCCACCACAGCATTCCTGACCGCCTCCTCTCGACCCACGTCCCACGCCACATTCATCTCCGGCACACGCCTCAACGCCACACCGATCGCGCGCAGCATAAAGTCATTCACCGAAATCGCCGGCGACGGCTCGCCCACATTGAGCCGCTTGCGCAGCGCAAGCAGTGCATCCAGCGTGTACGTCGCCGTCGCATAACGATGCGGCACTGTGGTCTTCGATTGCAACAGGCGCCGCGCAATGGCCCGCCGCATCGACGAAACAGGTACGTCCGTGTACTGGGCTTCCGGGACACCGCCCGGGGCATCTGGGCGTGCTGCTGACGTTGAGTCATTGGTTGTCGTCGTTGCAGTCGCTTCGGGTGCAGTGGAGGGGGCGGGGGCACTCGCGACGGGAGCGGGGGTAAAGGCGGTTCCGGCGTCGAGAGCGGTGAGGATGTCGCCTTTGAGCAGGCGGCCTTGGGGACCGGTTGGCGTGATGCCGTCAAGGTTGAGATTGGGATACTCGTTGAGCAGACGCATGATTGCGGGACCGAGTGGACCAGAGTATTTCGGTCCCTTTTGCTCCGCTGGTGGCGCCTCGGCCTCCTTCATGCCTACGTTGGTGGCATGAGCATCGGCAACTTTTGCTTGGTTCTCGCGCTCGTCAGGTGGGCGGTAGTCTTTAAACTTTGGGAGGTCCTCTTGTTCCTCCACGGTGATCGCGAGCAGTGTGCCCAGAGGGATGTCCGGGGTGTCTTCCGGGACAAAGATGCGCGCCAGAAAGCAGTCCTCCTCACGTGCAGCAATAGGCATAACGGCCTTGTCCGACTCGATGTCGGCAATGTCCTCGCCGTCCTCGATAGCATCGCCCTCCGCTTTCTTCCAGGCGATGAGGCGGCCGTGAGTCATGGTGGGAGACACTTTGGGCATAATGATCTCGCGGTGTGCCGGCAGACACAAAAGGCGGACGAGAATGCGCGAAGGACGTGGGCGCGTAAAGGAATGCAAGATGGATTGCATGATGAGAGAAGAGGCAATGGGTGAATAGAAACCAAGAGATCGGGGGTGCGGGTGGGGGGGGGAAAGCGTGATGGATCCGA